>NDXB01009113.1:11534-91065 GCA_002631895.1 Agapornis roseicollis
AAAAAAAAAAAAAGCAACAACTTGTACAAATCCAGGAAAAGGAGTAATGTGGAAAATCCAGTCTGCACGAATGATTCAAGGAAGAGAATACACGGTACACAGGGAAGGAGAACTGTGGTGAATTACCAGCATTTTGGTGTTTCTTTTGTCATTCAGCTTAATAGACAGTGAAGCTTACATGTGCTAATAAATAAGCAGGGAACACATCACTAACTAACATATTACTTGCAACCATTTTAATACTGTAGTCCTGAGTATATTCTGGAGTATATTGTGAGTCCCAAGTATATTCTGAAGTCCTTTTTTGGGGGTGTATCAAAAATAATTATATGTCTTTTACTGCATTTTCACATCTAAATTTGAAGGACATTTCAGATTGTGAGGTTTTACTTGATGAAACCGCTACCATTATACTAACTGATAAACCTTTTTCAAGTAATATTTGAGTCTTTTGATTGGTTTTGGCTTGAGGTGGGGGTGCGGGGGGGGAATGTTTTGGGGTTTTTTTCTTATTTTTCATCAAGTTCACTCAAAAAGGACTGAATTAGGTCTCATCAGAGAGATTACACCAAAGAAACTAATGGAAGAATAATACTGCCACTCCATAGCAACTATAAATATTAGCCTAAAATCTATTCTCTACCTGTACCGACTTTCCCTTAACTGATTTTCAGAGAGATTCTCTCTGTTTTCACAAAAATGACACTTTAAAATAGTTCTTTACAAATGAATGGGGACCAGATCAAACTGATCTGTCTTTATCAGTCAGTAGTAATACATTAAAGCATTTGGTATTGTCCTGTATATTGGCATGTGAATTTGAAAATTCATTATTTAACAGAATTAGCATTAATGTCAAGTTTCTAAGCCTTTCCATTGCCTTCCCGGTTTGCCAGATGTCAGGCTGTCCAAAGGGTGTCTAGCCCTGTAGCCTGCAGCCAATGCTGGTCACAAATAGGTGGTAGGGAGCACTAGGAAGCAGCCAAGCAGATGGGGTGCTTGACAACCTCTTTGCCCCACTTGCCAGCTATATTCTGAAGATGAGGAAGATTCTCTGAGCCTATGTTCTTTGTATATTTAGTAATCTCTAACAGAAGTTCATTGCAAATAATTACCCCTGTACCCCTTGAACTCAGGTTAACTTTATGCCTTCACAACATCCTTTGCTAAAACCAGATTGTATAGGTACTGCATAGAAAAGAAGCTTCAAAACCTCCTTTACTGGAGAAGAATATGTATGTGTATAAAAATGTGTCACTCTTAAACTGAGAAGTCATTGATCCCAAGTAATTGGAGCTGTTGTATGCTACCTCAGCAGGTGTTTCACAGTGATATCCAAATGTTCCTTTAGTCTTTTAAAATTATTCTGTAGTCATGGTTCAAATTTTTTTGTTCAATCTTATTGATCATATCTATTCAAAAAATTGTAGTGTCTCAGTGTGTATGATTTCTTTTTAATTTAATCCTTTACTAAATGTTATATAAGCCACTTTTCACTTAACATGTTTGGTTAAAAAATTCCCAAACCATCCCCACAAATCCCCCCCCAAAACCCACCAACACCACCTTCCTGTTCTCCCAGGTCCCTTTAGTTCCACTGGGTTTTGTTTTGTTTGGTGGGTTGGTTTTATTTTTTTTTCTTCCTTTACATTTTGTGGTTTAAATATTACCTAATTGTCTGGTTGACTATCCCTTTTCCAATTTCCAGGATCAACATGTTATTCACAGCTTTTTGAGAAAGCACGCTGATGGCTTTTCTACAAATTCCAAAGCAAAGTGACTCTATCCCATTCTCAAAGTTAATCCCCTGTGTAACTGGCACAGTCCTAGATTTTTTGTGCTTTCCAATACAGAGACGTTGTGTCTGACATGCTTGCTAGTGGAAAAAAAAAAAAAAAGGTAAGCAAATTTACATTTTATACTAGGTTTCAGGCAGCACCATAATTTTCAGTTATGCTATTTTAGATGCATTCATGTCATATCCCTATCCATTATTAATATCCTAGTCATGGCACAGTCCTATCCATTCCCACACCCCAACAAAGCAGTCAGTAACTAGTTACTGGAGTTCATTATGTGGATTTTTCTTACTTCTGGTTGGAAAAGATGAGAACAGGAACAAAAGGAAAGAATCTGGGACAGAACGGAGTTGGTGCAACTACTGTATTTTTATGTATGGTCCAGATCTGAAAGGCTCCTACGAACAGCAGAACTGTGCAAGGAAAAAAAAAGAATAATGGGTGCAGCTCTGTACAGTTGAGATCAAATCATCAGTTGAGCAGCTTCTGTGGGTGACTGACTACACAGTTCAACTCCACAGACTGATGGAAGCACCACTTTAAAATCAGGAGGAAAAAATCTTGACAGAGTAATGATACAGTATAGTAGCTTCAGGGTAAAAGTTTGCTTATGGAAAGATTAATGTGGAGTATTGGTAGTGGTGTTAAGAGAAATCCTTTTAGTTCTAAAAATGAATAGATAATAAGCACTATGGGAATACCAAAAATTTTCACCTGTCTTGTCTTTGCAGTACCTGGCCTCTGGTGTTACAGATGGGGATTATGAGCTGTCATTTGTTAGATTCTCATCAGTACTCAAAATCTTTTTTAATGATGATGATGAAAGGTTTGGCTGAAGAAGCCAGGATTTTTGTTAAAAAGGTTTTAGTTTTGTTTTCATGGGAAAGTCTAGATAATCACAAAGCTGGTGCATCTGTTCTTTCCATTATCTCTGGCTAGGCTGGTGGAGAAGGAATTCAGGAGGGTTTTGAATTCATGTTTGCTCCTGGTAGCTGGTGTATGTTGTTAAAGAACTGTAATTGTTTAGAAAACAAAAGGAGATAAATAAAACCTTGCATGTGGAAAAGGACAAAAGACATTTCCAGAGGCAGAATGCTCAGGCTGCTTGAGTATTAATTTCACTCTGGTTTTAAGTTAGGCAATAAATCGTAGCAAGAGAAATGAGAATTATATATGATGAGAAATAAAATGCCAGTTGAATGGAGTAATTTAGTGCATGAAGACCAGGTTCAAAGTTACTTGAAAAGTGGAGGTATGAAAGCAGATGGCACAGCCTTTGCAGGAAATTTTGCATGCAGTCCTACAGACGTTGTGAACTTGGTGGTTCCTAAAAGCCCTTCCGTTGCAGCTGCAAAAGAATTCCGTGGGGGAACTCCATAATAAGTCTACCCTGACACCATGTGCAAGTTCTCGGATCTCAGATAAGTGTGAGTCTGTTCAGGTGGTGATGGGAATTTCAGTGTAATGATGTAGATAATTAAATCAATCTGACACTTTATTTTCCAGTATGTAGCCTTTTCGTAGCACTTAGTTAACCTAGTAGTTTCTTGGTAGACATCCCTTGTTCTAAATGTTTTTTCAACAGTTTGACACCCTTTAAACATCATTACTGTCTTTAAGAAGACAGATGCTTTGTTAAGGTGATTTTGTTAGATATCAGTATCCCAGTGGCTTTGTGAATAGTTGGTGTTGTAAAAACAGTATTTTAAATTTGAATTTTCAATCATTTTATTTTCAGTATTTTTGTTTGTCTGTTGTGCCTGCCTGAAAATGTAAAAAGACCTTTTTTGAGACTTCAAAACATCTAAAATCGTTCTAAAGAAAAATTCTGCTAACTCTGACTTTGAGCTTCCCTGATGGCTGATACGACCAAAATGACTGTGTAGCCAAGGAGTTTAAGATGACTGAGTTGAGCCAAATTAGTCAAAGTCACTTGGTCATTATCTGCATTTCTCTTGCAATGCTGAATCGTTTTTAACTTGCTAAATGGTGGGACAGCTATCCACATATATGTGGCTTTTAATATGTAAGCTGTTAATAGGGTTGCCCTTGCTTATCTTATGAAAATCACTCTGATCTTCTGAACGATTCTGGATTGTGTGTGCATATTTTCTTCAGGCTTTTCAATGTGAGGTGTTCCAGGTAATCAGAAGTTAATAATGAAATACTTCCCGGCTGAGTCATCTGTGTAATACCTTTTTGCCTTGGAATTCTTGTCTTTTAGTCAAGGTAAATTCTGTCATTGATCTCTTCTTGTTTGCACTCTGTCAATATATATAACTTTAAATATAGTATTTACTTTTTTTTAATTGCCTCTCCGCTTAAGTAAGTCGTAGGTACCTTTCATGTGGAAAAACCCCATGCAATTTAGATGTATCTAAAATAGCAGTACATCTTTTGGTGCAATATAATTGTAGAATTAAGGTTCATTGAAGTGTTTTGAAGTTGTCTGCTAGTAGAAGACACTTCAGAGTACAGCTTACCTTTTCACCAAAAATCAATGATAGGTTGTCAAGTCAACAATGCAGAGACAAATGAGAAGTTGTCAAAGGGTTTTTCAATTATGTTTCTAATTGTCATAAAGACTAAAAAAATGAGTTACTTTTTAGCTAGGTATTTCCATGGATGAAAGACGTGAGACAGAGGTGACCCTGAACCTTGTGCAAACACCGCTGTATGGAGGAAAAGCGCAAGTGCAGGTTCAGGCAGCTGTCAACCCCACAGCAACTTTGTGCTCTGCTGTAGTAAACCACACTGATCTGGTTATGTACTGCAGAGCAGCACTGCATTCCTACTTAATTTACAGCCTAAGAACACCTTTGAGATGATGTAATGGCTGAAGAAGAGCAAAGTAAAATCAGCTGTTATTTTTGCAAGTCATTAGCATGTATCTCTGTGTAGTTAAGGATTTAATTATACATTTTCTTAGAATTAAAACTAAACAGAAAAAGATAATTTAAAGCCTAATATTTGTAGGTAACAGTGCTAGTAAATAGAGGGTTTTGCAGATTTTCATTTAGATAACAGGCACACATACAGGGACTTTTATGATTATTTTCTGAGGCTGTAGTTGCTATCCATTGTTTTAAGTAGGCAGCCTTTGTATTTTGTCATTTATTGCCTCCTTTTCAATGAAATATGTCTCTAGTATTAGTGCATCTAATATATTCAAAACTACATTATGAAGGTGCTGCTTTAAATTGGCTAAGAGACTTGTCATGCTGTTAAAGAAGAGGAAAAAAATTTTCATGATAATATTTGATATTTCATTACCTGGAATGGCTTATGGGGGACTTTGGAAAATCAATAATTTGAAAGCTTCCCAAGTGTGAACAAAATCACCTCTTCTCTGCAGGCTGTTTTAGAAAAGTTAATGATAATTTTACAAACTTAATAAGAGCCTAAGGAGCATCATTAAGCAAGCCATGCAAAGCTGTAATTTACAAAGCTAGTGCCATACAAAAATGACAGTGGATAATTTATAGATAGGGATGGACTAATTTTCATGGTTTGTATTTGGAAGAGTGGCAAAATACTAAGTTGATGTCATCATAAAAATCCGAAACCAGAGGGGAATCATTTTGACAACACAGTTTTAAGCAAAAGACATTACTTCCATGCCTAATTTTTCTGTAAATCTAACTCCCTAATAAAGTGTGAGAGTATACTCACTTATTAAGGCTCTACACTGTCCTGTCTTTAAATACTTACAAAAAGTAATCTCCTAATCAGACAATTAGAGAATCCCCAGAGAGAACCAGGGGGACACACATCTGGCACGGGGCACAGCACAGGAGCTTTTCAGTATGGGTATTTCATAGCCTGCTCTGCCTCTGTCATGTACATTGCTCTGTATGCAATAACAAACAGTCTATCCTGGGCTATGGCTTTCCTGCAGTAAGTCTCTGGTACCTTCCATTGGTATTTTCTGGGGAAGTAAAAAAATGACAGCTCTTTTCTGTTTTCTGCCATATATTGAGATTTAGAGGAGAAAAAGAAGATAATAGCTTACCTGAGGGGACAAAACTGGCAATGATTATAGTGCCAAATTGTCATGGTTCAATCATTCTGTTTACAAATGGGATTCCTGTGGTTTTTTGTCAGGAGAGCAATTGTATTTTAAAGTCATTCTAACAATACATCAGCTTGGATTTATTAATGCATGCAATTTTAATGTTCATTATTTCTATTCAAACAGTGATAAGCACTCTATTGAAATTGCAGTAGTAAATAGTGTTATACTTCCCAATTTGTAGGATTTTGAGATCTTTGGGTGTTTTTAATCTAGTTGTTATTGGTCAAACAGTATGGCTGGTGACAGATTTGGTTTTTAAACAAGCAGTTCCTGTTGCCTTCAATAGTAAATATTAGGTATTAGAGTCTGAAAAGCAATGTCCACATAGAATCATAGAATAGTTAGGGTTGGAAACGACCTTAAGATCATCTAGTTCCAACCCCCTGCTATGGGCAGGGACACCTCACACTAGAACATGTCATCCAAGGCTCTGCCCAACCTGACCTCCTTGAACAGTGCCAAGGATGGAGCATTTAAGTCTTCTTTGGGCAACCTGTACCGGTGCCTCTCAAGATAAGGGCCACATTATCCAAATTTAAATAGATTATTGGCATTTTTTTAATATATTAATTGGCAAATAATTGTTTCTCTGTATGCATTTATTACACTGAGAATAATGTTCTGCCAAGTGAGACCTTATTTCACAGGTGCTATCTATTACTTTTAATTTCTTAATTGAGTGAATTGTACACCATGGACCAGTTTCAGCAGTGAAGTAAAGATTGCCTGGAAGAATTTAATTCTGATGGTAATTGGGTTAAAAACAGTACTGATCTTATCAATCTGAGATCACAATCAGTGTTCATCTCAGAGAAAAAAGAAAAAAAAAGGTTTAATTTTCTGTGGGAGAAGTGGAACAGTGGGAGAAAAAAAGAAAAGAGTTGTCTGTATTGTAGTCTCTTAGTAAAACATCCTTGCTTCTAAGAATTCTCTTTTACAAGACGTAATAGTTACTATGGAAACCTTTGCCTATTACTAACCTATTGTTTGAGGGGAATCACAGAATGGTTTGGTTTGGAAGGGGTCTTAAAGCTCATCTAGTTCCAACCCCCTACCATGGTACACGTTCCTTGAAACCAGGTTGCTCAAAGCCACATCCAGCCAGGCCTTAAACACTGTCAGGGATGGGCAGCCACAGCTTCTCTGGGCGCCCTGTGCCAGTGCTTCACCACCTTCATAGTGAATAACCTGAATTGTTAAATAGCAAAATGCCGTCCTTTGACTTTTGAACTGGAATATAAACTTGCAAGGGGGATTTTTGCTCCTCTAGATTCAGTCAAATTACATTAAGCTTATGGTGACATACTTGAAATGACAATTTGTCTGCCCTCCCATTCCACAAGTGGTTTGTGAAACATGCTCAGACATCATGATTTGTTCATTCAGTTCTTCATGTTTGCAGTGAGACGACACAGATAATCCAAATGATGCAAAACAGCTTCAAATTAAATAGGAAATAGCGGAAGATGGCTAAGAATACAATAATACTATATTCTTGGCAACTGGATATCTTAAATGTATACATGTTTACAAAACCAGAAAAGATTTTCTTCAAATACTATGTTGACTCTTTTCTGCAAAGCATAGCAGTCATCACAGTCCATTTACTTGACTTTTTTGTCATTGCTCTGTGTGATTTATGACATATGTGTTAATTATGGCTCATTTTTCTTACTGAGAATCTTAAAAACAAGTAGCTTTTCTTTAAACAAACAGATAATAGCATGGGGCTTCAGTGTGCAGGGCAGGTGTAAGAAATTCCACCAGAAACAGCTGCACAGATCTCTTACATGTTTGTTATGATCAGTGAGTATTCATAACCAGTATTTCCTTGCAAATTTGCCTTTTTCTTTTGCTTTTCCCCTTCTTTTGTTCTGTCTTCTGCGGCAGATTGTAATAGCTACCCCTCATGCCCAGGAAAAAAACATATTGGTGCTTGTAAATAATGCCTTTTCAATATAATCTTAATTTATCTTCTTATTTGACTTATTTGCGAAATAGTGTTTGTCAAGCATTCAAATAGGCATCATCCATCATAAGGTTTTGAAGCACACTTTCTGTCTTGATCAAATGATAAGCTTGTGGTTAGCCAATATCTTTCAGTTTAGTAGGCTAATGCAAAAAAAAGCCTTTGTGTAATGTTGGGTTCAACAGAAGGAAAATCATGTCTGTAGTTCACAGAAAATCATATTTTTATGTTGAAGCACTGCCTCATGTTCTGGGTCTTTATTTAAACTGATAAGAAACCCCACTTCTAACCACTTCCTAGACTGCAATGAATAGCAGCCTGTGAAACCACAATTAAAGCATGGAAAACCGCAGTTTTTGATGTCTGTGTTCTGTAATTAGTTCCATATATTCTACATGAAATCATCAGAAACACCCAGTACTCCTGAATCAGTGAATGGGGAAATTGGAGACTGAGGGAGAAAATATTTCAAGTATAAATACAACCAGGAAAGTTTGTTTCACTGTGTAATTATTCAAACAGCCCTTTTTTCCGGTAAAAAAAGAGTACATGTGAGAAATAGAATAAGCAGACTTTACAAATGTCTTAGAATTATTCTTTGAAATAAAAATCTTCCACATTCTTTAAAGTGACGTAGGCAAGTAGTTTATATAAATGGGTTAAGATTAGTGCAGCGTCAGTATATTGCATTTCCTTTTGTGTGCAGGTAAGTGTTTTGACTTTGTACCCTTACAGCACAGTGAATATTTAGAAACAGAGAAGTAATGTGAAAGGAGATGCAGCTGTGTGCCTGCACAGGGAGATCCCTTTAAGTCGGTGTGGTAGTGTTAGTCCTGGTTGCAGGAGTGGGGCCATAATCAATGCCTGAATAGACTTGTTCAGCACATTACAAGGAATATTAATAGCATAGTTGAGAACATAAGTCAGCATGATTTTTTCCATTATTTCTGCTACAAAGAGTGCCACCCTTACTCATATTATGGTAACAAGCTGCAATTAATAGATTCATAGATTTATAGAATAGTTAGGGTTGGAAAGGACCTTAAGATCATCTAGTACCAACCCCCCTGCCATAGGCAGAGACACCTGACACTAAACCATGCCATGCAAGGCTTCATCCAACCTGGCCTTGAACACTGCCAGGGATGGAGCACTCACAACTTCCTTGGGCAACCCATTCCAGTGCCTCACCACCCTAACAGGAAATAATTTCTTCCTTACATCCAATCNACCCATTCCAGTGCCTCACCACCCTAACAGGAAAGAATTTCTTCCTTACATCCAATCTAAACCTCCTCTGTTTAAGTTTGAACCCATTACCCCTTGTCCTGTCACTACAGTCCCTAATGAAGAGTCCCTCCCCAGCATCCCTATAGGCCCCGTTCAGATACTGGAAGGCTGCTATGAGGTCTCCATGCAGCCTTCTCTTCCCCTTGCTGAACAGTCCCAACTTTCTCAGTCTATTGGATCCCACAAGTCTAACTCATTAGTTATGGAGTTAATGCTGTTTTCACACATCTGATAGCACCTTATGCAATGTAGCAGGATTGCCATTTTTTTTCTGCACACAAACACTGTATATTTTCCCGAAAGCATGTGACAACCAGAAGTAGCCTTTTCTTCTAGATTAAAACCTTTGATGTAATTACTAGGATTTTATTATGAGATAGCCTTCTGTATATATATATTATATATGTATCAAAAGGCTTGATCCAGTTGACCACATTAGTCAGAGATAATTTGGCCACAGCTGTGAACAGTGACAGTATTATAACTGAAGTTCTCTCAGGCTTAATGGAAGTCAACTGCTCTACCAGCAGTCTTCAGGAAAAAGAGATTTGCTCCATAACACACTGGATTTGTTAATAATATGGGTTTATTACTTGGCAGATTTCATCTTTCCTTCTTTTCTTCTTTTTCTTTTTACATGTGTTAAGGAAGGGGCTGAGAAGAAATTGCATGCACAAAGCAAAGCATATTTATTAATTCTACTAAAGTAATTAGGCTGTTTCAAATATTTAGTTTTTACTAAAAAGGCAGTTACTTGTAGTTGTGCTTTAAAATTCAACCTGTTCTATTTTAATACATTTGTTCATGCTGTAAGCAGCATAACATTTCATGGGAGTCTACTGTAAATAGAATGAAGTAGTCTGCCTTCAAACCATCTTTGAAGGATCCATTTTAAATAGCAGCCATAGAGATTGAAAAAGCAAAGCATGGCAGAAATGTGTCTACTTTTATTATGTAGCTGATGGTAAAACTGTCATCTTAAAGGGGTTATAATGCATACTGTTTTGAGGCTTAAAAGAAATCTTAAATGATACCACCAAAGGAACTTCTGCTCCCATGAAGCCAACTTTCATTAAAAGCCCATGACCCCTTTCTTTTCTTTGAGAGAAAGTAGCTAAATTGTCCAAAATGGGAGCAGTTCCATTAGTTTTCATATTTTCATGTGAGTTAAGGGCTTGTGGGTAACATGCAGCAAAACCCCCAAAACATATATTTCTATCAAATATTCTGTATTTAGGTACACAGGCATACCGTTCTACGCTTTTATTGCAGCATTGATAGAATAAATCTAAAGGATGAAAATGTACAAATGGAGACATTATCACTGAGGAAAAAGGTGTATAAGAGTTTGGTTATGTGCACAGAGCAGTTTTGGGGGCGTAGCTAGTCAATAGCACAGATTTTAAAATTATTTAGCATTAATTTGTCTCCAGAATTCATCATTTCCCTCAGCATTTTGAATGTTTTCAAGAAACAGCAAGGTTACCAGAGGGATGCTATGCAGAGCATTCACAGAAATTCAGGGCTGCAAGGGAACTCAGTGGGATCTCTTCAGAGCCATTGTCCTGCTCTGAGCAGGGAGTAGAATAGACCATTCTCGCTAGGTATTTGTACTGCTCCTGAAGTTCAGGGACAAAGATTTCAGAGATTTCCCCAATCATCTGTTGCACTGCTTTGCATAGTATGAAATTCTTTTCAAATACTTAACATAAATCTTTCCTGTCATCGATGAACTAGGGAACAGCTGATCATCTGCTGCTCTCTTACGTTTGTTATCGTATCTCCTGTCAGCCTCATCTTGTCGCGATTAAAGAAAACTTGTATCACTAAATCTTTTATCATAGTTTGTTTTCTTTTTCTTCTTGCTTTTTCTCTAAATATTAAACATTCTCTTTCTCTCTGCCTATATCTTACAAGTGCTGGAGATAGATCTCAACATTAGTCCAGCCGAGACCTAGTTGGGAGCTCAGCAACCTGGCTTTATAGTGCTGTTCTGAATATATACCTGCATGAGATTTGCCTTTTTTATGAAAGGATCACATTACCTCCTATTCAGGTTTTGGTCCCCCGTAACACTATTTATTCTACTTAAGGATTTCTGTACTTACGCTTTTGCATTTATGCTTTTAATGTTTTACTCCTAAATGCAAGGATTTTTAAAATGTTTTTCATTACTTTCTCATATTAAGCATACTTTACCAATTAATTTTGCCTTTTAGTTGTTGTATAATCATATATACTATGCTTGTGTTATATATGAAAGTATAATGAGATGGGAATTAAAGAGATCTAGATAGTGGAAAATAGGTAGAAGTGATACAGCTGAATGTGGAGAGTATGCCAGGACGTTATGGTTAGCAGTATAGAGTTGTAAAAACTAGCTTACAAATTAAACAGTGTAAAATATTTGTCTTCAGAAATCTCAAAATATGGTAATCTCTCACATGTTTGATGGCTCTAAGAATGGATACCTGAGGACAGAAATTAAGTTCCTTCCTGTAAAGTAATGTTGTCTTCAAGGACTTTCTACCTTCAAAGCAGGACAAGCTCTGATTTGCAGTGTTTGCTGTTCAGGAATGTTGGGTGTGTTTGTTTTATTGTGATATGAAATGTACAGAAACCTGTTGTGGAATGCAATTTAACATGTATACTGAAGGATCAAATTAAAATTGTATGCACTGTAGAAGTAATTTTCATTGTCCTTGCCAAATACACTTTCTAATTGTAATAACCAGTTATTCTTAGTGCTTAATGTTGATGAACCTCCTGTGAACCTACTGAGATAAGTAAACATTTTCTTAACAACAGCTACCCGTTCTTAATACCTAGAGGGAACTTAAAGGAAAGTTCATTCCCTGACTCCAAAAAACTTGCTGTTGTTCCCTTTGGTTTAAGCTTTCTATAAGTATTCATGTATTTTGAGTAAAATGCGTAATTTAAAAAAAAGGGCTGCAAACACATCTCCTTTAATTATGGCTGACCACATCCCCTGTCATAGAAGAGCGTACAAAAACATTCTTCTGTTCAGAACAGCTGCACTTATGTTGACTGTTTATTCCTCATAAACTTGTCTGTCCAGTAAGAACTAGAGCTTTGTGTGCAGAACAGCAACAAAAAAATCCTTCTGTAAATCATAAATGTAAGAGATCCAAGTATGTTTTCTGTATCAATTTTGAGGGTGTCTGTAAATTCAGTGGTTAATAATCCCTGTAACCCCATTTGCAACAAGATCTGAACAAAGATTCATTGGACAGTATCTACATGCTCCCTGCAGTCTGATTGTGGGAATCTCCTTTTGCATTGACTTGTTTGTGTGCTGAGGCTTTTGCATTGCTGCTTGTTCAGTTACAATGATATTAGTCCTTTTAGATTATAATTTTGCATTTTAAGTATAATTCAGATTATTCTGTTGCAAATTCTTCTCCTAACTGAAGTATAACCTATTCCACATGGCAGCATACAACAGGTGTGTATACTGGACTTTCTTAGTATCAAGTTTCAGGCTAAAATGAATCTGTGGTGGAATTCTTTTCTTCCTTTCTGCTAAAGTTCAGCTAACTCTTGGAGCCTGGGGTCTCCATACACTAAATAGCACTTGTGATCTGAACTGTAAAATAATGTAGTAGGATCTCGCAAATACTGATAAAATAGATTCTCTTTCTTGCTTTTGGTATTTGAAATAGAGTTCTTTATAAAGTTCCTGTTCTAGAAAGGAATCACAGGTGTAACACAACATTAATCAAAATAGAACATTCTAGAAAATGTCATTTAATGGACAAAAATATATCAATTGTAATGCTACTGTACTACATATATATAAGGAAGAAATAATCAGGTTCATCCAACAGAATTGCTTCATAGGGTATATAATATTTATACAGCTTCATTATTGATCCTGTGCATTTTTGCATTTAATTTTATATTCACAAGAATAAAGGTAAAGGATTTACTTCTAGCAGCATTTTAAAAACAGTGTCTACTCACCTGTCTACCATACATACATTCAAGTATCTTGGACATCTATGAAAGAGTATTTTACTGCAGTGCTGTTACTACTGTTAAAAAACATCATGAAGTACCCTACCGCCTTAAAAACAAGTGCAATTCAAGCACAAAATAAAAACCAGGTTACCTCAAGCTTGTAGTTGAAATATAAAAAGATGATAGTGGATATACTCAGAAAACCATGAAGTAGTAAAATAATGAAGAATTAGTTTTAGAAGGGTCTCTGAAGAGTTTTACTTTAGCTCCTCAGTGAGAGCATTATGAGGGGAAAATGTCTTATTCATTGGGAAATACAGTCAGTGTTTAATATAGAGTTCTGCCCTGGAAATGGGTGTAAAGACTTCAAATGGCCCTTTAACAATGAGAGAAGATAGAAAAGCGGAGGATAAACTTTAAATGTGCTTATGGCGAGTAGTTTGTTGTATAGTAAGAAAGAGTTGATAGAAAGGTGCTGAGATAGGGAGGACAGAGTTGCTATTTAGGAAAATACTTTGTGTTTTCAAACCTTAACATTGAGGAATCGGTCACAGTCCCAGTGGTGTGAATGGTTAAGCAGCTGTCCTGAACCGAGGTTTTCCAAGGTGGAAAACTGCTGCCAGCATCTGCTACAAGCAATTTAACCAAACTATAGCAAGCGCTTATAAAAGATGTGCATTCCCTCGCATGTTCCTCACATTCAAATGGTTCATTGCAGCTGTTAATTTGTTTAGGACAATTCCGTACATATAGAAAGTTTCCATCAGTCTTGGAGATGATGGTTTCCTAGACATCAGGGTTTTTTTTTTCTTCTTCTAGCACCATAATGCAAGCAACAAGAGACGTCACAGGACTTTCTCCAAAGATTTGATGATTTTGTGGTGAAAGAAACTGTACATCAGTAAATTATCCCGGGACTTCATTTTGCCTATACACAGTCTAGTTTTAGGGTTTTTCAGCAGGTACTTTGTATAAACACACAAATGCACGCTTTGTGTCCTTTGCAATGTGTATATAGCCTTTACTATTGCCTGTGGTCTGAATTAGACTAAATATTTTTATTAAACGTTTGTATAATACAAGAAAGAAAATTATCTACTGCATTTTATTAAATTGCACTTATAGTCCTTCTAGGTGCACATGCATGAGGTAAATAAAGGTCTAATTAGTTTTAAATGTATTTCATATGTTTGTTTTGAGAATCTTATAAGTTAAGTTTCTCTGGAGTTCAGAAATATAAATATTTTGCAGTAGTTACTAGGATACAAAAGGTAGACTTTTTCTTATGGCATATATATACACTTGCATGGAGTAGGGAGAGCTCACTGCAAATTGTCTTTAAAGTTTCATTTAGAAGAGAGCGATGCATGAACAAGAAGAAGACAGTGCTCACTAAAAATTAAGGTTTTCCAAGTAGTTGCAGGTAAGATATTAGTCTGCTGCAAGTACTTCATAGGAACCAAAACCCAGGGATTATGTACTGTTAGACCTGTTTCATTTAAGACTAAATGTTTGCTTTTAAATGCTCCCTGTTCAACTCAGTATGTCAGGACATGCTTTCGGAATAAAGCTGAGTCTTTGGCTACTAAGTCTAAATTTGTCCAAGTCATGATTGGTCTTTGAGGTTTCTTTCTAGAATCTTATTCGGGACAGCATCCACAAATCCCTAATGTAAGCAAATATAATAAAAACCCATAGTAAAGGTAAAAAGGCACTAAAACTTGACTTCCCTTGCAACTAGCAAGCTGAATCTGCAAGCTTTATGGATTCTAGGGATTGCAGGGATTGTATGCTTCATGTTTTGAGACTTCTGCAGTTGCCAGAGATGCTGGTGACAAAGCCAGCAAGCAGAATGTATTTTTATACATATATAAATACACATATATGTGTATGCATATGTGATTATAGATATTTATGATGAGAACTAATGAAATCACTACAGCATTTTGAAAATGGCTCCCAGGGGTTATTGGTATTGATAGCATCCTCTGAGCATTTATGAACTTGCTCTAGATGCGGGTCATCTTTGTCTTCACAGAAGTGACACACCTCTGTTCTGAATTTTGAAGGGTGTCAGCATGCAGAGGCTTCAGGCAAAAAGCTGCAATTTGCTAGAAGAAAGCTGATGATTAGTGACATCCTGTGCTATTTCCATGCTGTTTATTTCCTTGAGAGCATCTCCCAGTTGCTTCCAGCACAATTAGGGTAACAGGCCTTCACTGTGAACTGCACAGAAACTCTGTCCAGGGAAATATTTAAAACTTTTCCAAAAAGTATTCTATCTCAAAACTTTAACCTGAGGAAATGTTAGGGTGCTCCCAACACTACTTTTACACATCTTTATTCCTTTATTCACACCTATCACAAGCAGAGGCAGAAAGGCATGAACATACTCATTTCTCTTGTGGCATTTCTCCTTTTGGTGGTTATGGAGAGTAGAAATGATGCACAATTTGGGAAACAACCCTCAAAGTGCTGTAACAAAAATACCCATGTAGAGTTTGGAAAGCTGTCTCTGTCTGGTTTTAAGGTATAGACTGGTGCAAGCGCATGGATACCCAGTAAATAAGGTCCTCGGTGAGATAAAAGGGAAGCCTTGCAAGTATATGAAGAGAAGCTAAACCAGCTTTTCATAAGCAGTGTTAGCAAATTGTAAGAACAGAAAATTCCTGAGAAAGTGAGAACTGGAAGTTTAGTAAGTAAAGAGGGGGTTGTCACCCTGCGTTCCAGATCTCATGTGCAGTAGCTGATTAGATTGAGGAGAGTTGCTATCCCTACCTGTATTTCACATGGGTGGCAGAGGTTAAGTCTCTGAAGTGAGGAGGGTTGAATAGATGCATGTTTATTTCAGTGCCAGTGGTGCTTAATTCACCATACCTACCTGCTTAGCAGCCCTGGAGCTGCAGTGCCTCTCATGCAACTGTCCCCACTGCTGTTGCAGTTACTCCAGCTAAAGAAGTGCTGCAACGGATAGGAACTGTGCTGGCCTTCCTGGCTTCCATCTCTGTCACATGCAAGTAAACATCCATGCCTTGTTCCTGGGCTTTGCAGTCTAAATAGATTATCTGCCTTTGCTCCTTCTCTTTTTTTATTCCCTTGCTGGAGGCACAAGAAGAGGATCCTGGAACTTGATTTCTCTGCTTAGATGGTTGCTCAATACCTCAGGTACAGATCGTCGCCACTTCCTTCTACATTACTACTTGAACAGGACTCACATTTTGCATGGCAGTGGTGCAAGTTAATGTTGCACAGAGAAGATGTCTTTAGAAGTCACAGACATTCACAAATGAGTTAGCTGTTTTGTACAGCACACATTCCAGCAAGTACAAGTTTGTGCTTTTTCAGGTAGGTCAGGATTTCTAAAGGCTTTTCAGTTATTACTTCATGTACTTACCTGAGAAAAGAAAGAGCTGTTGTTATGCCAAGAAGCTTCTATGTCCTCGGGGCAAACTCGGGAAGAGCTGGATATCTGCTCTCCCTCATAGCTTCTAATGATGCTAATACGAGGGCTACCTGTGATTACAAAGGCAGAAAACAGGCTTTATTGTGAGTGCTACAAGAATGTGCATGTACTATTAGTTTCAAGAGCATATCTTTAAATCTAAGCAGGACTTGGAGTGTTCCTGTATAATAATTAAACAAAAAAAAAAAAAAAAAAAAAAAAAAAAAAAAAAAAAAAAAAAAAAAAAAAAAAAAAAAAAAAAAAAAAAAAAAAAAAAAATTGTCAGGATATTTCATTAGAAGAAATATTTTATTTCTTTCAAAGTACTGATCCTAGTTTGTTTTCAGAGGTTCTTCTAAGGTTTTCTGTGTTATAAAGTCCTTTCTAGTCTGATTAAACAGTAACAGTGTTTGATAGTTTCTCCAAACTATGCCAACTGATAAATAGGTTTTCACTCAGAAAACTGCTTTACAATGTTTGCTTGAAGACAAGAAATTAAGAAAATGGGGATTTCTTTTGTGGGCAGGGAATTATTTTAGACGTATTATTCACTACTTGTAAGTGTCTTGTCATGCCAAGTATTTGACTCACTTGTTTTTGTTGTTCCAGTCTTAGCTTGGTGATTGCATTATTAAACATGAAATTCCTCACTCCTGGCTCCAGCAAACTAGCAAAATTACTTCTCGCCTCTCCTTTAACTGGAAGAGGGTAATAGCAGTACCTTGACAGTCTTGTGCTTATCAGACAGGAGAAAAAGAGAGGTTTTGCTTGGGTTATGATAGTGCGAAGAGCTGATCTTGTGTGGATTGCAGTGGAGTGCTGTTTTGTTCTGAATTGTTTATCTTTCGAGCAGGTTCAGTGCAAGGAAAGAACAGATGGATAGTGGAAGAATGGGAATGGTTATAACATACAGTCTCATATCCAAAGCTTACCCTTTATCTGTCTAAAATACTTCCAGATTCTTCAAATAAACCAATAATGAGTATCCAGTAAATGATTATTGTATTCATTGTTTCACAGAACTTGTGAGATTAATGAATTGATCATTTTACTGATCTGATCAGGCTGTGTCACAAACCTGCATGCTATGAAATCGCTGGTGCCAGAGTGAATCTAAAAATGTTTCTGTTAGCAGCTGCTGTGCTTTTGGTTGTGACAGCTTAGCTGTTGGAGGTCTGCGCTGTAAGATTTCAATTAAAGAGAAAAGGAAATGAGAAATACTCTTTTAGAAAGATTATTTCTTGTTTGTGATACAGCCATGTACACAGTCTTGCTGGTTTAACAAGGAGATGTTACTGCCAGATGCTTAACACCATGAAGCTGTGGCCTAAATACTGTGCTCAGGATCACACAGGCTCTGTGTGTCAGAACAAGAAATTACAAGTCTTCAAGTTAGGTTTGAGCTTCAACTAGGTAATTTCAAATTCATTTGTTGCAGGTTCTGTTCAGATTTAATGCTTCACTGATGATTGCCTTCTTATTTTACTTCTGTAAGAAGTAAATATAGTATTTTTTTATACTTCTATAATACTTCGTATTTTACACTACAAGAGCGTCCTACACTTTCCCCTTTGAGAAAAAGACCAGATGTAGCTTTGATTCCTTTAAAAGGGTACAACTAACATTGTGAGCACCATCAAATGCATTTTATTCCCTAATTTTCTTCTGAGGTACTGTTGTTACATATAATCTTCAGAGCTGGATAGTTTTGTGAAGTTAGTCTTTATATATTACCCTCTTAATTTTTTCCAAGCCCATATCTTAAACTGTTGCCTACATTTGGTCTATTGGCCTGTCTTTCATGCTTGTAAACTCCATAGAGCATTTCTATAAGGTATTTGTTTTGATAAAGTATGCCTACAGAAATACAGTATAAACAGACCTAATCAAACTTCTGTTTGATCCAACACTAATTGTCATTCTTGGCTGTTCTACTGGGCAGCAGAAGCCCTGTGTTTTCCTGAATCATTTTAAATAACAATAAAGATGCAACTGTTTGGCTCTATCTTGGTTTTAAACATGTTTATTCCTATTAAAGTAAATTGAAATCATTTGCTGGCCACAAAAACAAAACCTGTAGTGTTTTGTTTACAAGAGGAATCACATTAAAATAAAGAACTTGTTGATGTATTTTTCAAACTGTCTTGACAGAAATTACTCATGCATTGTCAAAAAAATAAAAAAGTGATCTCAAGCCTAAAACATTGATATTAATGTGCATAGCATGTGCTGCTATGACAGAAAAGATGTTTTACTGTCAGCTAGTAGTTACTGTAGAAAAGCTTGGAGAACATCACTTCCCAGCAACAAATCAGGAAAGTCATTTGGATAGCTGCTATGCTTAAGCAAGTATCTGCTGTCTTCAGTTATGTCACCCCTGTCAGAGAAAGAAATTTCTGTTGTATCAGAGGTTGCTTGTATGCTAGCTGACCTGTTAGGGGAGATATGATAGAGTTCTGTGGAGTAAGTTAGGTGATGCTGGCTATAGATGTATAGCTGCATCAACTCTGTGCAACAAAAGAGCTAGATGTTATTGGTGGTCCTCTTGTGAGGCATTCACACCACTGTCCTGCAGTGAAATTGCATCTCTGAGAAGCACTGAATACTGATGTCAGTAGCAGTGCACAGGGAGTGGCTTGACGCCAGTCTGTGTCAGGCATGTAGGTGGGAGCAAGGGGCAGAGTAGGAATGTCAGGAGAGATGTAGATTAAATTCTAGGCATGTACACTTTTATCTGAAATTATTTAATTGGAAAGGGTTATAATAGAAGCAATAGACTTTCTATATAATGTGAGGAAAAGCTCTGTTTAACAAACATTTTGAAGTTTCCATTATGATGCTGCATTTCAGAGTTATGCTGCAGTTTTGTATTTGCTTGCTCTAAAAAGTATGTCCCATCAATGAAGTTGAATTTTAATTTCTTGCACTGAGTCATTTCTCCTGATACTGTCTCTGAGAGTAAAACCTTACTGCATGTGTAAGCATTGCCTGTGTAGCACAAAAAAACCTCCAATTTTGAGAAAGCCAAGTGAAATTAGAAATTGTATAAAATTTCAAGATACAATTTTAGTCAAAGAGTACCATTGGTCATTCTGTCAAAAAGGTCTAAGTGATAAAATAATATCTATTAGCAAGTAAAAGCAATGTAGAGTATAATTTAAATTGCCATTTATATGAAACAATTTACTGAATTGAGATTTCATAAATGTTATTATTATTTTATAAATATATATTAGTACTTTTATAGCTTTATCATACCAATTACCTTTACTCTTTGGTACATTTTATCTTATCATTTAAATTGACTAAAGAGATCATTGGGAAAAACATTCTTAATCTGGAGATTTTAATTACTTTTTTCTAAAACATTCACCTTCAAAGTTGTGCAATTTTGCTGTTTTGGTTCGCTGTAAGAATGATGAGAAAGTGATGACAACTTTAATTGCGTTACCATTAAGTGGTGTGATTCACCATATCCTCATAACATTTTAACTCAGGTAAATGCTGATTGGATCCAGAATAATGTAAATCAATGAGTTAGTTCTTGCGAAGTGTGCATGTCCTAAATTGTAAATGTGGAAATAGATTCTAGACCAATGGATTTTCATCTGGAATCCATCTGTTACGTTGGCAACAAAAAATCCCTGTAGAAGTGAGACACTGAAGTAAATTCTTTAGCTGGAAACAAGCAGAAGACAATTTTAATTATTTTTATTATTTCCTCAGTCACTAGTTCTGCCATTTGATCCTTGTTTTGTTTTTCACCTTAGCAAAACCCTGCACCTTCAAACCAGGAAATGTGACTGTTACAAATACATCCTGGTGGAGAAAAACAGGAAGAAAATTTTTGGAATATTTACTTTTTTGACCATCTGAATTATAGTGTTGCAGCGCTATTTTGAAACTTGCTGGGTAGAATATTTTGCTAAAAGCAAATATTTAACTTATGGACCAGAATCTGTTACTTTATTATCATAACCTAATGGATGGATCAACATGTTTTTAATGTGGGCAGTAAGGAGAAGAAGGAAAGAAATACTTTTAACTTTTTGAAATCCACATTCATTCAGAATGGGAAGCAACTACTTCACTCACCCTATTGGAAATGATGCTACATTAGCAAGATAAAAATATGGTAAAGTTAATAATAGTTGCACACTGGATCTGTGTTTTTAATTGCTTTTGCAAGTCTCCCAGTTAAAAAGCAGCACAATTCATTCTAGTGACTGCATTTCTGGAAGATGGAGAGAGAAAAAAGCTTGAAGCAAAAATTAAGAAGGGCATGGTGGTTATTCCATTTGCTGCTCTTTCAACCGCACAATTAGCTGAAACCTAAGATTGCATATTTAATAGAAGTGAGAACACAGAAAGGAAAACAATTATTGGTATGAAATACAGCTATCACAGGCATATGTATTTCAGAAAACTGCTGTTTAGTATGTAGTGTTGCAAGGATTATTTTGTTATTTTTCCTGCATAACTGTTACATTTCATATAAATTCTTGTGATCATTTCGTAAAAGTAAATGAATACAATTGATATGACATTACAGATGGAAAAAATTACAGTGTATGCACTTCATATTAGAGTACTGAGAGTGCCATTTTTGACACTAAGTTGTATGAGGATTTTTAAATATATATGTGTTTATATATAAATGCATAATAAATATAGGCAAATACATAAATATATATGGAAATATTATGCACTACTAACAGGCACTTCACAGGGAACGGACAAGAAGCATGCTAGCTCACTTATTGGAACAACATTCAGTCCTTTGTTCTTAATTACATTGTAGGATTGTGGTAGGAAAATTCAGCAAGGCTAATCAATGCTAATTTTAAAATTTACTGTAGAGTGAGCAAAGCCTTAATTCTCACTTTGCCTGAATTACCTTTGACTGAGTACCCCATGTCCGTGAGTTTCTCAATGAGATCTGTGCTGTGGGAAAGTACACAGACTCTTTCAGTACTCAATTTCAGCATTTAAGTACTTTCAATATCCTTGGGGAATGTGTTTTACTTCTTTCTAAAGAATAAATAATTATAGTAATGTCAGATGTTGTTATTACTTCATTATTGTTTAACCAGAAACCTAAGTGCTGTGTGAAACACAACTGGTGCCTTTTATTTTTTTCATCTATTAGATAGGAGTGGGACTATTTGCAATCTTTGTACTAGGGTACATTCATATTTTACATTGAAATATCAGAAGACAAAATTGTGGCTGATTTCAGAGGAAAGACAGCATTTGAAATGTGTGTTTCCTCAGATTTCTTGAGTGTTAGAGTAATTGCCATTAACAGAGCTGTATTTTCAAATGACTCTTTGTTCTGTTTCTAAAATAGAAAATGGTCTGTCACTCAGTGAACTTCTTCAAAGAACAGGTATAGTGGAATGCTGTCATCAAGGCTAGGAATGTAAGAAGTGGGAAAACTGTCTAGTGGAAGTTTGTTTACAGTTATTGCTGAAGAGTAATTAGGTACTTTTTGACTTTTGTCATTTGTCTTATAAGGTAAACTGTACATTGGAAACAATCTAGCCACTTATAAACTTTCCCAGATACAAAACTTCATAAAGTATAGCACTTCATCAAAGCAGATCCATTAACGCTCTGACTGGTACTCTTTTCTTGGCTTTGATTGCAGCACCACACGGAAGCACCTAGCCCATCATTGCTTCCCCCATCATCTTTACCGTTAGATGTATTAAACAATGCCGTTGCTGGATTTAGTACAGTGGAAGAGCTTATCCGGTACCTTGAACCAGATCGTTGGCAACTGGATTTGGAAGATTTGTACAGGCCAACGTGGCAACTTCTTGGAAAGGCATATATTCATGGGAGGAAATCAAGAGGTAAATTACTCTTCTTTCTGGCCTTGCAGCTTTCTCCGGGTATGTTTTCTTAAGAAACAAATCAAAATGTTAACAAATTAGCAGTAATTAAGAACATTGTATTTTGGTTCCAAATTTTGTATTTTGGTTCCAAGAGAGGAATATGTTAGAAACGCAGCAGAGATCATTGTTGTTAGCTCTTCTCACTGTTACAGTATCTGAAAAAGGACAATAATTAAACTCAGAACTTAAAAGAATTTAGCAGGATAAAGTAACAAAAGGTAGTCTTCTGCAGGGAACCTGAGAGATCTTTTCCGCAAAGTAGGAGGGCATCTTGGCTGAGCGACAACATCTGACTTTGTGAGTTTCTTTTTTTTTTATGGAGGGAAAAAACTTTATTTTGTGTTTGAGGTAGGTAATTTCTTACACTTCCTGTATCACTGAGTGACTGGTTTATTTACTTACACCATATTAATTGAGAGCAATTAGCTAAGTCTTTCTCTTCTATGACACCTTATGATATCCCTGTGTTCATGTCCAGCTTGATCGTGCATTATCAACTTAATCAGATGTAAAGCAGGTTATGTATTTTGAGACTTGTGGAGCTATTTCTTGTTCAGCAAAACATTTTCTTCCATCTACATTTGACACTCATGAATTTTCTATGCCATATCATCCAGATGTTGCCCAGTACTTCATCTTTATGGATACCGTGTGGATGGATAGCATGCAGGCAACACCTCCTTCCTTGCCCACAATACAGCATGAAAATGAAAACATATGAGCATAAATTAATAGACTCCTATATTGACAAACTTAAGCTAGGTTATCATCTGATGTGCAAGGTAAAGGGAGGAAATAAACCCTTCCATAACTGAAATTTAAGTTTTGACAGCTAATTCTTGAATCTGAGAGTAAAAATCAACCCTTCTACCCTACCTGTTGCTACCACAATATGCACAGCAACTGAACCAGGAGCCAGAGGAGAAAATCTATTTAAAAGCTTTCAGCAACAGACTGTGCCTTTCAGATAGTCATTTAACAGTTTCCTAATTAAAGGGATTCAGTATTTGCCAAATGTATGCCATAAGCATACAGTAAATGGGAGAAAAACAAAATATAATTTCTGAAATCTTACATAAACTAAAATGCGGGTGTTGGATAACATCTACATAGACAAAAGCAACTCCCTGCAAGACATACCTTAGAAAGAAACTATCAGAGTAAATCTTTTAAAGACTCCTAATTAGATGCTGAAATAGATTTTTCCACTGAATAAACATATCATGGTATTGCCACATTTATCGTTAAGAGACCACCCTCAGACTACATAACTGAGTGTGTAATGTAATTGCCTGAGGTGGTAAATATGTCCAGTTGAGATGACATAGCATGAACTGTTAGGTCTGTTCAGTAAATAAGGAGAGCAAACCTTCAAACAGTTTTTTGTTCTGTTCCTCTTTTTTTATTGCATGTTACTCCTTCCAGGAGCATGTTTGCTGTCTTTAAAAAGTTTTTAAGCAGTGTTTGGGAGAAGTGCATGCCCTAAAAGTTTTGGGGTTTATCTGTAATCAAATCAGTTTTACTATTGTGGTATTTAGTAAAAGCTAAATTACTGTCCTGCTTTCATAGACAAACATCATTTTATGTCTAGATTAAATGAAAATGTAATTAATAGTATATGTTACTTTATGTAGAGAATTTATCTCTACTCCTACTTAATAATTCATGTGAAAAAGACTATATTTAGACAGCCTAAATTCCATAGAACTTCTGTATGTAATGTTTTCTCTGGATAAAATGCTTCCAAAAGCTTCTAGCCAGGAAAGAAGAAACACTAAGTTCAAAGGCTTTGATGTCTAAATATAGTTCTAAATTCTTCTATAATATTAAGCATACTTAAAAATAAAATACATTTTGCTGTGCAAAAAAAAAATCATCCCATCACTTCCCACAGAAATCTGTGCATAATCATTACAGCATATTTTGAAGTCTGCTTAAGAAGAAAGGAGTCACAATACAGCCATAGTCCTTAATTAGACACTTTTCACATATAGCTGTGTATCTGTGTCACTCCTTTGGGGTTTTGCCCTGTCCTTTTGTAGGAGCCAGTGAGAAACTTGCACTCCCAGGAGCATCTCCAAGGTGCTTAGGAATGAAATTCAACCTGCTACTATCTGTGCCCACACACGAGTGCCCCAATCAGTATTTGTTTTGTTGAATTTGGGAGCACCATCCAGCTGGAAAAATGTTCTGAGAGAGCTTCCCATGGTACTCTGTAGTGGTCCCAGAGGGTGCCAGACCATTGCATTGCCAATTGCAGAACACACTTACTTTCAGACTGTTGTGAAAATGGATTACTTCAGTTGTACATGCCAGTGAAAGCTCAGTTTTGAAATAGACTTTACTGTAGTCCTACCTGCATCTACATTACTTTTTTCTCCCTTTTTTCCCTTCTCCTCTTATTTTAGTGTTTCCCATTCATGTGCTACTGCAGAGCCTCCCATTCCTCCCAAGCTAGTGCTAGACAAAAGAACTTTGACTGTTGTGTCAAACATGATACATGAGTGGAAGCCAAGTTGAAGGAGTGTTTAAATGTTCACATTATAACAGGTACTGTAACTCAGTGCACTTGGGAAATCCACATAACCTTTTATTGTGGTTAAGTAAACACTTTTAAGGGAATATATACATTCTCTCATCTAGCTTCGTGCCCACAGTGTGTTAAAATAAATTTTGGACAGACAGATACTCTTTGAAAAAATAACAGCTTCATTCACACACTTCAAAGAAGTGATTATATAAGCACTAGATAAATTTGCCACAGACCTTTTAATGAAACTGAATTACACAAGGTAGGGCGAAGGTTCACTGTGAGGTGGAATAGCAATATACCTTAGTGCATTGTAAAACATAGAAACCAAACATGACATTTTTCATCTCTCCTGAAGCCTGTTATGGCAGCAAGGCACACTAAAAGACACTTACAAAGAGCTGATTGTGTGTTCTTTCACAGAACCTTTTTAAAAATTAAGAAAAAAAAATTCAAGATTTAAAATCAGGTCTGCAGGGCTCAAATTCATTCCAATTTTGAGACAAAATGTGTAATGCAGTTGCTGGACATTTTAGCGTATTGCTCTTTTCTCTATGTTATACATACAACATGTACAACTATACATTTCCCTGGTACGCCTAGGGAAATAGATGCATTCCTCCACTGCTTACGTGCCTCCACTGCTGCCATTAGGCAGGAGGTAACAGAGAAGCACACAACCACACAGGCGTATGTCTGCCCCTGGTTGTTGGCTTACTGGAAGAGGCATCAGCTCCCAGCTTCTGTTTTCAATTTCTCATGGTGAAGAGCTGAGCAGCAATTGTGTTAGGATGCATAGGCTTAGCTTCTTGAAATTCACTGTACCTAGAATGTCAGTCTCTGTAGAAATCTACCAGATAAGCAAAACTAGCATTTCTCTCATTATGCATTAGGCATTTTATCTTAATTTAGACAGTTCACTTACTATATGTTTAAAAACATAACGGGAGAAAGTACTCCTCCATTCCTATCACCAGTCCTTGATTAATGGAAGTAGACATGTCCACTCTCTAAATGACTCAGCCTGCAGCTATTAGTTGATCAGAAGAGCTTAAATAATTTCTAATTTTCAGAGTGAATCTCTCCCCCGGAAGTTTTGTCTCTCTTTTCCTCTGATCCCTTCTTGGCTTTCTCCAAGGAATGCTCTTGCAGTGTGGGAGGCAGGCTGGCATCCTATCAGTAACTTTATTGGAGTTATTACACACTCCTTGCTCTTAAAAATGTGATTGTTTATTTAGGAGCCTATGTTAACCTGATAGTGATGGAATGAAGTGCCTCAGCTTGGCATTCACTGTAAGTGCAAGCAGAGAAAAGGCTTCAGTGTGTTTAACTGACCTTTCATAACAATAAACCCTTACTTATGGATGCCAGTATATGGATATGGTCTGCAAAAGAAATCTCTGAAGAAATATGGAATGAAACTGCTACCCAAAGATCTGGTATATAAATACCTGAGACAATATTAGTGAGCATTTCTAATAGAGAAATACAGTTTCTAAATTCTCTTTGTTTCTTACATGTTTAACTAGAATTGAGAGGTATTATCCTACCTTGGTAGGGTGGAGTTCTCCTTTGTGACCTCTAGAGGCTCTTCACACAGTAAAGGGAAAAAGTATTTATCTAGAGGGTGATTCAGATCAGGAAAATATTTTAGTTTTATTTTATATCTTTTTCTTTACAAACTGCTAGCAATACCAATAAAGTGTTTGTCAAGTAATATCAATGCACTTTGTTTTTTTTTTTTTCCCTAGTTTCTTCTCAATTTAGCTGAAACCCAGTTGTTTTTAAGGGCTTTGCTCTGTTCAAAACCTCTATTTCAGTTATCTCAGTAGCCATATTATCATTGGGTTTTCTTTTTCTTTTCTTCTTTTGTTTTTTGTTGGGTTTTTTTTCCTTTTTTTTTTTTACCAGATAAAGTACCCCTGTGAATTAGACATGACTTCTGTTACTTATTGGGGGTAGGCTTGGAGAAGAAGGGTTCAAACAGATGATCCCAGATTGTGATCATTCTAGTCTGGCTTTTCTGAAATACATGAAATTACATTTCTTTTCAGCAAACAAAAGGAAAAAAAGGCTAAAAAGTATTCTTTTTTTCACTAAACACGTCTAGTGGTTTTCAGTGTGAACTGAAGACCTGTTATTTCTCAGCTATGCAGCTAAGGTGAACCTAAAGGAGCTTGCCCTGTTTCAGATCTTTTCATGCACTTGGTGTTCCACCACTGGCATAGTGAAACTTTAGTGTGATACAGTGGAACCAGTTTATAGGGAAACAGGTGCCAAATACTAATATCTTTAACTTGTACTTCAAGTTAGGTGTTTACAAGGGGAAGCTGTATTTTATTTAAAGCACATTAAGTGAAAATAAAACTTAGAGAAACAATAGAAATACATATCTATGCTGCTGTGAAGGAAGAGGGGAAAATGGAACCTACTAATAGTTATACAGATACACATACTTGTGCTTTTATTGTTGTTTGTACATTACTCACTATGACTTCTTAAAGTCCATGGAGGTGTGTTCCTCTTATATATGAATTGTTTCATTCTTTCTTATACTTACATCGTCCTTGCAGAGAAGCAGTAATTGAAATTTCAGCAGGGAGGAAGTTTGAATGCTTTATGCAAATGAATTTGAAATGTGTTTGGAGGTTTTCAGGATTCTATGTGTGTTTCTCCAATCCATAATTAATACAGAATAGCAACACAAGAGCTCAGCATATGAACATGAACAAAGGGAACTCCATTATGGTTGATTTGATAAAACATGTATTGGAACATAGTCACCAAAGCTTGCTTTGTTTCATTTGAACCAACTCTACCAGCCTTATAAAATAATTGGTGAATATTCCTATGCAACAATAATTACATTTGGGTTACATGTAATTCCTCTAACTGAAGTATTAGACATGTGTGCTGAACCTGTACCATCTGCACAAAAATGAACTTTCCTCAAGTGTTCTGCACTGCTGAAGTTTGTTTGCCACCAATGAAGTTTGGTTATGAGTCTGAAAAGCACCAATTTGTTTGCCTTTTTTGTTTGCAGTGGTCGATCTCAACCTCCTAAAGGAGGAGGTGCGGCTGTATAGTTGTACTCCTCGCAACTTCTCGGTGTCACTGAGGGAGGAGCTGAAGCGAACAGACACCATCTTCTGGCCATTGTGTCTTCTGGTTAAACGTTGTGGTGGAAACTGTGCCTGTTGTCATCAGAGCTGCAATGAATGCCAGTGTGTACCAACAAAAGTCACCAAAAAGTACCATGAGGTAAGTTCTTTTTTTACATTTGCATGTTTGGAAATACTGAAAGCCGATTAAGGAATTTATTTTTACTATAGGAATGTACCACTATATTTTCAAATTTTATATATTGCGCTTATAGTAATTTTTTTTACCATTTTAATGAGGTGTTACATAAAAAAAAGACAATATCTCCCTTGTTAAAATGCTTTTCTGTGGAACTATTAAGTCATTCCTGAGGAATTTGTTTGCTGTTGCAGTTCAGATCCACCACAGCCACACCTCCTTGTTCAGCTCACTCTAGTGGTAGATGTGAACTTTATGAAGGAACAGATACCTGTCCATTTCCACTATAAATCTATAACTAAAAGCATTTATTGTAGAATTATCTGTTAATTCCATTGGGTTAAGTATGCTATTAGTCCTTAAATAAATAGAAATATGAAACTGCAAGAGTCTTCTTTGATAAAAGCAAGTATCTGCTCAACATAGAATCATAGAAGAGTTTGGGTTGGAAAGGACCTTAAGATCACCTAGTTCCAACCCCCCTGCCATTAATCAGGGACACCCCACACTAAACCATGCCACCCAAGGTTTCATCCAACCTGGCCTTAAACACTGCCAGGGATGGAGCACTCACAACTTCCTTGGGCAACCCATTCCAGTGCCTCACCACCCTTACAGTAAAGAATTTCTTAATTGGTTTTGTAAAGGCTTGAGGTAGAAGGAAAAATAATAATTAGGGGTGGAATGAATGAATAAATTCAGCTGAATAAAGCTTATTTCTTTTAATGTGCTTCCTGTCACCTAGTGTGTTTCCAGTGCAATCTAGCTCCTAGACTAGGTGTATGACGAAGCACTTGCTGTTTTCTTGATGTTTGGGTTCTTCTCTTTCAGGTTCTTCAGCTGAAGCCAAGGATTGGTGTTCGAGGATTGCATAAATCATTGACAGATGTACCCTTGGAACACCACGAGGAATGTGACTGTGTGTGCAAAGGGAATACTGAAGGATAAACATGATTTAATTGTGCTGTTTTCTTTCAAAGCACATTCAATCAATGGCTGATTCTATTATGGGGCTTGTGCATTATCTCCTTCTGTAATCTCAGTTGTTTGCTTCGGGGATCTTCCATCTTCAAGATTTACAGTGAGCTCTAAAAAGAGGAGAAGCCAAACTGGGATTATATGTTGTGTGACAGCTCTGTTTGGAGGCCCACTAAAAGGATGGGAGAAAGGCATCAATGAGGGATTTAAAATAAATATATTGGTTTTGTTTCCCCACAATTTTCTTAACAACACATGGATTTAAATTTAGGAGTAAAAACAAAGTTAGAAGGCTCACTTCATGGAGACTTGATCCTGCTGATGGTCTCATTTCTACAGCTCCAATGCATCTGGCCTCTGTTTGAAAACACCCGAAATCTATCTTTTTGTGTTCAACTACTCCTATGTACTCTAAATCAAAGCATTCTGTGTTGTATAAACTTGTGTTAAAACAGACTGCCTTGTTCTGAATTAAACATAATTTGCCTAATGCTGGTAGGAAGGACTGGATTTTTCCATAAGCTCTAGTAAAGCTCCTGCCTTTTAGAAAGAAGACTGGACAATAACATGAGCTAAGGAAGCAAACATTGAAAAGAACAGCGCCTTTATTCTTACTACTATGGCTGATGATTTTTTGTTTGTTTGTTATTTTTTATTGTGTACATTTTTATACTCTCCTTTTGACAACATAACTATTTGCTTTTTCTAAACTTGTTAAATATATCTATTTTTACCAAAGGTATTTAATATTCTTTTTTTTATTATTATTATTACAACCTAGATCAACTATTTTTTAGTTTTGTGAGACTTTAAAGCCAGATTTGTACAGTTGGAAGAACAGAGATGTGGTAACAATGGGAAAAGGAGCATGATCTCTTTGCAGTTGGTCACTACGCAGTGAAAAAACAGCAGTTTTTACCTGGATGCACAGGAATAATGCACAGAGACGTGTGGATGAAGCTCTAAGCTTCCTAGCTGCATGACACTGAAAATACAAGAGACAAATGTTACTATAAGCGGTTTCAGAAGCTGACTTTGAAAATTCCCTCTCTCAATACTGGCCTTTGTTAAGGTAGAAAAGAAATGAGCATAGATAGATGCATTCTGGCTTGTTTAACTTCTTTTAATTTCTTGAAAGTAGAATGATCTACAACATAAGAAGCCCAGTGGCTTGCAGTCTTCATGATGCACCATGATCATGGGAAGGCAGCCTTGTTAATGTTGAAGTGTATGGTTTTCTGCTGACAGTTATAACTGTTTAAGTACTGTTCACTCACAGGATCATAACACTGTTCAGAACAGCTTGATGAACTACGGTTTTGTTCTTCTGTACATTATATTCCTTAACCAATACCCTTATTCTGCCCTATGCAAACTGAAAAGGAAACAGTAAAGTATTTTGCTTGTAAAATGCTTTAACATTATGCCTACTTTATTTTTTTGACTATTGGATTTGCAGATTGTAATGAATCACCAAATAAAGTAATAATGCTAATTTTGGGAGAATAGGTGTTTCTGTGTGGTTGCATATTTGTATCTGTTCAATATACAATAACAGCAAAAGTTAAAGAAGGTGATTTTCTATTTACCATTTCAAAAATCAGTTATGAAAAACAAATCTTCTGTTACCAAGGCTTCCACTTTATTAATTATGCTTTATTGTAAATCCACAAGAAGAAAAAGAGGGAAGAAGGAATGTGATGCTATTTGCATAAGCATTAAAAATGTTCAAAATTGTGTCAATGTGAAGCCATCAGAGTGAAATAACATCTGTTACTGTTTCCATCTTGAAAATTAGTTCTAACGAAAATGTGAAGGTTTTTGCAAGTTGGTATGAATTTCTGATACCAGTTCTGGAAAATTCTCAGGCAGCTTCTGATTCTGTCATAGCAGGTCTGTTTTGCCCACCCTCAACCTGCTACTGAGTAAGAAAAATACCTGGTGTAAATGTGGTATAAAATAATCGAGTCTGAATATTAGCCCTGTATCAGAATGCAGAATACAGATACATAAGAATCCTGGTTTACCTGAATTTTGAGTCTTTGACCAGAATAAAGAGTGCTTTGCAGGGATGTTGGGGATTTTGTTCCAATTAATATTGTCCTTTTTTTTGTCATTTAAAGAGCTTTTGAAAAGCAAGTTGGGATAAAATCAGAAATCATAGTTTCTGGCATCCTAATTCAGCAGAAATTGAAAAATGTGATTCCATTGCAGAATTTTTTGCCATAGAAAATACAGAAGGTATCATCATCTCTGTAGACTTGGTAGTGGAAGAAGGCACAGCGTGCACTTTAGAGTGGGTATTTAAGGGTATGGGAGGTAATGTTTTCCAAATGTCACAAGTATTTCTTCTGTTGCCCCTCTGGCTTTAGCTCCCTTCCTTCCTTAACAGTTTCTTATACCAGTTTCCTTTCTAATTGCTTGCTGTAGACCTGCATCTGAACTCTGTATCCCTTTGCTCTTTACATCCCTATGCTTCACAGTGCTGTGTATCTCATCTGATCCAAAATAACCATCCCTCCTGTTTGCCATCTTCTTGCCAAGTGTCATTAAGCCCGTCCCCTCTTCCATGGCTCCGTGCTGAAGCTGCCACTGCCCAGACTTTGTTTTTCCACTTCCCCTCAGATATTCAAGGCATTCAGCACTCCACCTCTTCAGTAGCTGAAACAGTATGGACAGGCTCAGTTGTTCTAAAGGATGGGATGTGGAAAACATGCCAGCCAAGCAGGGCAATGAAGGGTTCTCCTGCTCTGTGCTGCTGGGTGGAGCAGCTGCCCCTGGTAGTGGTAACCTCCGCTGGTGCTCTGGTGGGGTACACCCATACGGTGTCCTGCCGAGCTGTGGGTAGGCTTGGTCTAGGGATCCTGCGGTCTTGGCATCCAGAAGAGTCTTTAAATGTTGTGAAGGTGCCTCCTGACAGTGCAGGGGAGCTGCTGTCAGTACAATAAATCACGTTGGTGACCTCCCCTTGGGCAGGAAAGCGTGAAGTGATGTGAGGTAAAATACACTGGAGGAAGCCATGAAAGGTGAGAGGATGAGGGAGGGCTGGGCCAGGCTGGGCCCCCAGGGCAGATATAGCAGGAAAGCACAAGAGGGAAACATTGCTAATGACCTAATGACCTAATGACCATGGTCTCCTAATTTGCTGCCAGCTGGCCCATGGTGAGGTGAAGCCCATAATACCCTGACATCTTACCCTCCCAGAGGTTTTGTCAGCCCCAGGTACAAGGCTGTCTGCAGCAGGCAGTGCAGGGATGGTGCCAGCCCAAGGAAGGGGTGGAAAAGGGAGATGCATGGCTCTGGGTTTAGTTGGGATGCCTTGAACATTGCCAGTCTTTGGTCTTGAATTTTAAAAAAGTATACTTCTGAATTCAATGTAGTAAGTGTAGTGATTACAGTAGGTACAGTTTTAGCATGAAGGGATTTTTCATACTGTGCTCAAGACAATTGCCTAACACCACCTCTCCTAATTTACTTAAAATTCCCCAATTGAAAGGTTTTAATTTCTCCCTCAGAAGATTTTCTTACTGAAAGATGATATTTTTTAGTCAGGTGTTCCTGAGGAGTGTTAATTTCTTCTGGCCTTAAGGTGAGCCAAGGCTTGTTACCTACCTATGGTTTCACACAGCAGCACACAGGAAACGCTCCTCTGAGGATTTTGTTTCATTATTTATGTTCCATCGTTTCTAAACAAAACGTGTGGTAAAACTAGGAGAAGATACTAATCATGAATTACTAACAAGCAGACATTGCATTCACAGTTGCAGGTCATTGCAACTAAATGCCAAGGATGCTGTGTGCATGGAAAAGTGATTATCACAACTGGATAGAAAGCCTGTGATTTTCAGTGTGGAATAGAAATTGCAAGTTTTGATCTTACATCTTTGTGGGGATTTTTTTAAATTGTTGCTGCCTATTTTAAGACCTGAGCTGCTGGACTGCATTAATGTAAGCATCAGTGTTTGGGAACAAAGCGGGAAATGACCCTTTCCAATGGGCTTAAGCAGTGGAAACAGCTGAGTGGAATAAAGTAGCTCCTGTAAACAGACAAATCTCAAATTGTCTAGGCTGCATTTTGTAGGTTTTGTTGTATTCCAAATAAATGGCTTCAGCTAAAAGTAATTATTCCCCCTAGAGGAATAGGTGGGGAGCTGCCAACTGATGGTGAGCCTTGTTTTTATGGATTCTGTAGGTGTTCACATTCCTGGAACCCTCCTGTCAGCTGTGGCCGGCATGGGAGTGCTGTGGAGCAACACCAAAACTTTAGTCATGAAGGGCGTTAACTGCAGATCCGTTGGCTTTTAAACTTTTAATAAGTTTCCTTGTACTTTGTCTGCCTGGTTGCACAGGCTCACTGCTCCCTTTCAGCAGAAGGGAGAAGGAAAAACTAGGGATGTTACAACAGAGTGTGCAGAGGGGAAAGACAGAAGCACAAAGCTAGCCTATGTAGTAGTTACTGCATCAGCTGCTGTAAGCTGTTACCCAGTTTCCTTTCTAATGGAGGATTGTGTTGAAAGTCTTTTAAATTTGCAATTCAGATACTAGCTGCTTAAATATCATTTTGATTGCACCAAACTCTGGAAATAAAAATTGAAAACATTGCTTTCTGTTTGACTTCTGAAGACACAGTAGTAGTGATACTGTTTAAATGCTCTCATAAAACCTCATGGAGAGATGCTGAAAGAGTCATGATAGCAAGATTCTCATTCAAACCAAGCTCTAATGATAAGAAGATGACCTTACTTTTCTGATGCTATTTGTGATATGATGTTTAAATTAGTTTGAGTAAGCTTGCGCTTCATATAATTTTTTGTATGGGATACTTTATCAGACAACTTGCCTTTCAAAGTCCTTTAAATCCAGGCACAGTGCCTTTGTTTGTTTGTTTGTCTGCCAAAATCACAGAGTAAAAATACAGCTACTTTTTTCAGCATAAATTGGACAGAGCTTCTCAGAGAAGACAGTTTGCCAGTTGCCTCACTGGAACTCCTCTGAATTGTAGAAAGAAAAATAAGTTTACAGCTCAGTCATGGGAGAAAAATGACAGCTTTTTGAAAATGTGATTCAGAGCACGTAAGCTCTGAATTCCTGCTCTGAATCATGCTCTGTGTCAGTCTTCACGACATTCATCTGTCTTCATCAAGTATAGAATCAAAGTCTGGCCCTCCCAGTTGAGGCAGCTCTCTTAGACGCCTGAGGTTAATCAATGTGAATACCCCATTTACAGGCTTGTTTTCTGAACAAAACACCTCTTTCTGAAAGAAGAGTCTTAAGAAGCTGAATGGCCTGGATTGTTTTTTGATATAGCCAATTTGGCAAGCAGGGTTTTTTTGCCTAGTAAAGACACCAGTTCAACTCAAGCCTATGCTGCCTTCCTCAGATTCTGCTATGCTGTAGACAGTTCCAAGCCAGCTTGCTTCCAGTGTCTCTCCTGTTCAGAATGAGTGACAAACCATATCTCTCTTAGTAAACTAGCTTTTCTTTCACTGTGCAGAATCCTGATAAGTTAACAAGGCAAGAAAATTTGTTTCACTGTCTCCCTTTGTCCTGTTTCAGTTGTATCTGTGGCATGTGACTTGGGATCTACTACATGAAACTCATCGAAGAGAGAAAGCCAGTGAAGGCCATGATGTTTTTATGGTTCTCAAAGAACAGCACCATACAGTGATCTGTACAATTATCCACCTTAACTGCACCACTTTGTTTAAAAGGCTTAATTTAGAGACTGACAAGAAAAAAAATAACATTTAAGCCTTGATTTCACTCTTTTCAAAGTTCCATTCAATTCCAGAAGAGGGGCTGCTTTTCACCCTCACTAATTGCTTTTTATTTTTTTGTCATAGATCGAGTGATTTCCCTAAGAACAGTAAAATAAACACATAACTCTAATGCCTCAAATAAAAGAAACAAAATTATGGCCTAAACCACAATGGAAATCTGTGGCTCTGAGGAATTCCTTTCAGTCACCTTGGTAATTTTACATTTCCAGTAGTTTAGCTGTGTGGCACATGAACAGCAAAGTAATATAACTCTTTGTCTATGTGTAAAAATAAGGATTATTCCATGCAGTTTGTGAAACTAAGCTAAAGAGCTATGTTAAGAGAAGCTGATGAAACGTGGGCTGGATGAGCAGACAGTGAGGCAGATTGAAGCGGGTGAACGGTCAGGCCCAAAGGGTGGGTGATCAGTGAAACATGTTCTAGTTGGAGACCAGCAATTAGCAGTGTGCCCCCGGGGTAAGTAGTGGGTCCAATCCTGTTCAACATCTTCATTAATAATCTGGATGCTGGGGTGGAGTGAGTTCACCCTCAGCAAGTTTGCTGATGACACAGAGCTGGCAGGAGTGGCTGATACAACAGAAGGTTGCATTGCCATCCAGAGGGGCCTTTACAGGATGGAGAAATGGGTTGACAGGAAGCTCATGAAGTTCCACAAGATGAAGTGCAAATTCCTGCATCTGGGAATGAACAATCCCAGGCATCAGTGTGCACTGGGGGCCACCCAGATGGAAAGCAGCTCTGAAGAAAAGGACCTCGGGGTCCTGGTGCAAACACCAAGATGAGCATAAGCCAACAATGTATACCCATGGCAAAGAAGGCTAAGGGTGTCCTGGCCTGCACTAGAAGGTCTGTTGCCAGCAGGTCAAGGGAGTTGAGCCTTCACTCAGCATTGGTGAAGCCATGCCTAGAATACTGTATCCAGTTCTGGGCTACTCAGTGCAATAAAGACATGGACATACTGGAGAGAGAGCAGTGTAAGTCCACTAAGTTGATTCGGGGACTGGAGAATCTCTTGTATGAGAAAAGGCTGAGAGAGCTGGGACTGTTCAGCCTGAGAAGAGAAGGCTCAGGGAGGATCTCATCAATGTTTATAAACACCTGAAGGGAAAGTCCAAAGAGGATGGAGCCAGGCTCCTTCCAGTGTTTATCAATGATGGGGCCAGAGGCAATGGGGACAAACTGAAAAGCTGGAGGTTCCCAATGAACATTAGGAAACACTTTCTTAGTGCAAGGGTGACTGAGCACTGGCACAGGTTGCCCAGAGCAATTGTGCAGTCTTCCTCCTTGTAGGTATTCAAAAGCTGTCTGGACATGGCGTGGAGCAACTGGCTATAGGAGGGCCAGTCTGAGAAGGACTGTTGGACCAGATGACTTCCAGAGATCCCTTCCAACCTTAGCTGTTCTGCGATTGGAACACATACATTTTCCACCAACATTCAATTTACATCTTAACGCTGAGATACTCAAATCATCATAGAACTTAAAATTAATAAGCACAGAGTCAAGTATTTCCTTGCACCATAAAGATATACCTAGGCATCAATTTTCCTCATAATGTTTATGATCTGATAGATTACAAGTTCTTTTGCTTAATTTTCTCCCAGAATAGGCTTCTAAGGATTCATATCTGCTTTGTTAATCATTGCTTTCAAGTTAAAACTGAAGATAAGGATGTGAAATAATCATATGTTACATGATAGGAAAAGGCCTATATCTATGCCAATATCCTGTGTGAAATCACACCTTTATTTTTCAAGTAAGATCAAGTTTCTTGTATAAGTGATAGCCTTTGAACTCTTACCAAATATCTTACCTAACAGTCCTACTGCATTTTAGTTCTGCTTTACACAGCTCATAAAAACATAGCCATTTTCCTCTCAAACTTGTTAACGGTACTTTGCCCTGACAAAAAAGCACCTCATAAGTGCAAATAGTGATCAGGAGTTGCTAGTAATTTAGGAAATTACATCAGATCAGAGTAATTTTATGGCATGTTGTCCAGAGGCAGCAATACCAGGAATGATGCCACACAGGTTGATGATAACCACCAGCTCACAGATAGGCCAGTATGTGAATACCCACAGGAGGCAGGGTTGGGGACCAGTATCCCTGGAGTCAACTGTGGAAAGAATCCACTCTTTCAAAAACTGATTTGTCCTTGTTATTCTATTTCAGAGAATATGTAGAGGCAAATAACACCATCCTAGTCTCTTCCTGGAAAAAAGAAAAGGAATGAAGAGCTAGTTAAGCTATCCTGATACTTAGAAATTCTTTTTGCCCCATGGGAATTTGAAACAACAAATAGAATATTTATTTAAGCAGTGCTGCAGTTCCCCTAACCCATGCTCCAGGGTGGCATTTAAATCAGTAAGGGCAGCATTCTTTCCAGTGTGAAAGCAGCGAACAAGATCCTCTATATAAATAATTTACTCTATAAAGCACCTACATTAACACATCACTGCTACGCTAAACACACTCAATCATGTCAAACCACTTTTTGTGGTGGGGTAAAATTGTTGCCTTGAATATGGTAGCTTAGTTTTCAACTATTTTAAGCAGTCTTAACAGATTTTAGACTGTTGGCTGCCCTCATAGTCTCCTTGAAGGTCGCTCTGAGTGATGGCTGCAGTGAAAAATTTCTTCTCTGTGACCTGTGGGACAGTTTTAAGCAGTGAGGTCATGAAAACACTCTTATTTAAATGCAAGAGAAGAAGCCAGGCACAGGCTTACTTTTACGTTTCAGAAAAACAGCTAGAGAAATCATTCCCAATTGGCAGAAAGGGGACTCCCATTCCTCAGCTAGGATTATTTTGTCTCTTGAAACTTAAATTTCCTTCCTTCTCATAGGAAAAATGTAAGAAGATTAAAATAAGGATCTTATAATCTAATATTTAGCTTTATTCACTTTCACATATTCTTTTTGTACATGTCCTTCTGCAATACAAGTATTAATCTAGACTGCCTGAGCCTATGCAATTTCTCCCTGCCTTCAAGCTGTACAAATGGGCTGCAGAAAGTAGGAACACTCACTCCCTTTGGATGTTTCAGATCAGTGTCAGTGTAGTTAAGCAACAGAGTTAGTAAGCAGAGAACAGCAGTTAGTCCATGCAAATTAAAAAGGTCAGAGTCTCTACAGATGAAAAATGAAAGAGCCAGAGGAACTTTTTTCATGGACACAAATTGAAGGTAAGCACCTGGAACCTCTTGAGAGGCAGTGAGCTGTAGGGTCTGACTTTATTACCACCTTTGAAACTCTTCCCTTTGAGCAACAGGAAAATGAGGGCAGGAACATATCTTTAGAAAGGGACCTAGGTGTGGGAAGACTGAAGAAACTAAGCACAAGGCTACGGGTGGTGTTTACAAAGGAAGATAGCCATGTTTGGGAACTGATGGTGTTCATTGTTTGAGGAGCTCTGAAGGGCTAGGGTGTGCCTCTCGATTGCAGGCAAATGAGTTGAGTTTTACCCTGCTCTGAGTCTGCCTGGCAGTGTCAAATGCTAAAAACAAGCATGGCAGAGACCTGCCTGTTACTGGCTTTGCAGGAGTATGCCCTCGAGGAGAAATAGGATCCTGGCAGAGGCTATCCTGTAGTATGAGAGACCTCCAGTGTCTTCACACCTGCGTATCAAATGTACTGTCTTGTGTGACGGTTTTCTGCATGTGTTGTGAGGTATGGCATCTCTCAGGCTGTAGAAGGAAACTCAGCTCCCACGGTTCTCTCTGGTTGCCATTACTTTATCAAGTCATAAAAGGAGAAGGTTTTGTCAGAACATTTTCTTGCCGTTTTCTTCTTTTCATTGTATGTTTTAGTGTCTTTGCCATTCTGTCATCAGCAAGAGTCTGAGCTGCAGTTACCAGTGGTATTCCTTAGCTGTAATAGTGGCTCTGCATCAGTGCTAGCTACAAGTGCATCCAGGGTCTGTCCTAACTCACTTGATAGATATTAATTTGTGTGTTGGTAATTTGCTCAGTTGCCAAGACCTGATTGTTTTCTCAGGCAGTGTAAAGAGAGTGCAGGAAGAAGAGAGGGCAATGCAGAGAATGCCTGTCAACCACTGCCAGATGTTAGCAATTGCAAGCTTGGATATGGAGGGACTGAACTCTTAAGACAATGAAATGGAAGGGGGGTTAGTAGAACTAAGATGTGATGTGTTTCTTCTGGGATTTAAGTGTTCAGAGACCTGTCAGGAAGTCAACTGCTTTTTTGGGGTTGAATGGCAAAGTTTGTAGCACAAAGACATCAGTCAGTTTCGACTGTAGAGACAGAGTTTGGAGGGGAAGGCTACAGGCTGGAAGTGACACCCCATCCGTGAAGCAGTGGATGGTTACTTCCATCTTAAAGAAATGTAGTAGTGGGAGTTACTACCACTTGGATACTTGAAAATCTTAATTTTGTCATATTATGCAAGTTTCAGACTCTGAGATTATATAGTGGGATTATAGGCAAGATTTATTGTTTGATTTTTGATTGCTGCAACCTGGCTTTTGACCAAGTAAATTAGAAAGTGAACTTTTCTATACTTATAGCAATATTTTTTGATCCATGGGTGTTAGCAGGGGTACTGTTAGAGGAGGAGTTAGAGTGGGTTCATTATGTCTGTAGGCATAAAGCTTTCACAGCCTCTGAGCAGAAACACTTTGTCCTGTGTGAGCAGGTTTACTTTGGAGAGTGTAGGCTGTAATTCTTGGAGGCCTGGCCAAAGTATTGTTTCTTTGGCTTGAAAAGCTGTATACTGGGTACCTGAACTGCAGCAAGGAAAAAGTGAACAGCTTGTGTAGCAGATTCAAGCTGACTGTGGAATGTGCATTGAATAGATTAAAAAGAGGCATATGTTGTGTTTAAATTCAGTGAACCAAGTACTCTGCTTGTTCTCATTTTGTGTTGTGTTTTGCCTATCAATCTGCAGAGCACAGGGGGAAACACTGCAAGGTAGAGCAGGGATTTGCTGGTTGCTGTTTTCTGGAAAGCCATTCAAGAGTGTAATGACAAGAGCTGGTTTCGGTTGCACATGGCTGAGGATGACTTCAAGAGACTGAGCATTTCCTTAAAACATACGATACACATTAAAACTTAGCATCAGGCCTGTGATATGCTTACTGTGATTTGAGCAGTCACGGAGGCTAATATTTAGTTTTAAGCAAGCAAAAAAAATTAAAAAAAAATAAAAAAATGTTTTAATATATCAGCTATTTCCTAATTCTTGTAGCTTGTCTTCAGCTCACTGTTTAAGTTCAGCAAAGCCTAAACCTCGGCAGCTGGAGCTGCTGCAATTGCCATTTATGTGACATAAGTACTACAAAACTCACATCTAGCAAGTGGAAACTTAGTTGTTAAAAAATATGAAACTAGCTTGGGTACATTTCTTAGCAATCTTCTCCCACTGTGAGAATATCTTTACTTTGGAAGCTTAGTCTTCTCTTTGCTGTGTTAAGTTCCTTGGTGTTCCCTTAATGTTTTGTGTTTGATTTCATTTTTACTGTGGGTGTAGTATTTTCAGTAATTGGAGGCATTATATTTAATTTTCTACTGTTTTAAAAGTCTTCATTTTATGGGAACTCCAGAAAAGTTGTTTGTCAGAGGTACATGCTGTGAAATATATTTTCCTGAGCTTTCCATGAGTGAAATAAATGGCTTCATGTGGGAAGAACAGGAAAATAATATGGTTCATTCAACCTGCAAGAGGTCTTTAATTTTTTGTTTATTGTGCAATATTCACCTTTTTAATGTTAGAGAACTTTTTGACATACGCCTTTCCCTCTCCCCCTTCCTCCCAGTCCCTTTGTCCTTTTAGGAGACACTAGAAGAGAACTTAAGACCATTTACAAGTATGTTAACTGTCACTTTATTTGTATCTGCTATATGAATATCCAGATCATCTTATTTTCTTCTGTTTTTAAGTGGATGGGGTCCCATCAAAGTCTGTCAGCAACTCAGTTTTCCATGTTGGTCTTCTATGGATATGTCTGTACAGTGTTCAGAGCAGAGTGCACTGCTGAAGCAGAAATGCATGCAAATACCTAAATATACAGGTTGCGTACACCAAACGTACGTCTTGCTAAACCTGCATAGCTCCTTCACAAATGTATGTCCACAAAAGATGGAAGACTACCAGTATGAATATTTGTTACAAAGAGCTCACTTTAATGGTAACATTTTCTTACCAACGTGATAAAAGAAGAATTGTCCAAATTAATACTGATCTTTGCTTAATGTACTCTCTGCTAAGGTTGCAGTTAAATTATTATGAGCTGTAAGTGATTTTAAAATTGGATTTTCTTTGATGATAGAAGCATATTCTATTAAAAGCATCTGTGCTTCCAGGTTTAATGCAGTAACATCATCTCCTGCTTCCCTTCCTTCAAGTTAGTAACATATTGGACTGGAAATTAGAATCATAGAATAGAATCACTTCTGGCACCGATGCCTGATGTAATGTTGAGCAAGTCACTCTCCCTGTAATAATTTAGGCTCTTGGATCTAGGTGATAATATCTTCTTTTTACAAGGCAGTTTGAATGCTGAACATGGAACACAAGATGCTATTTTAAATATAACTTTTTTACAAGATGGTTTGGAATAATATCACGTAGATGAACCCCTGGGTATACAGAATGAAAAAGAAATGGAATTGCAGAAGTTTCTGGCATGTAATTGCATTGGTACATAAGGGGAGGACTGTGGTTCACCCAAGTAATTATTCCACAGTGTTGGAATGATGCACACAGCATTCATAATACTGAAACTTCTGCTTTCTCACAGTAACCCAGGCATGCTTTAAAACCTTTCATTATTGCAGCTTCCTTTCCATATCAGCAGTGACTAGTGTCATGCCATTTAAACATTACACTGGATTCCACAATTTGTGTTTTTGTCTGTCTCCACTGCTTTGGAGACAATATAGTCCAGCAAAGCCTGGGGATTCAAGTGTGAATTACTTGAAAACACAGGATTTCAGGAATAATTGTCCTTTCAGAGGTTGTGTCTTCCTTTCGGTTGTTTCTTAATAATAAGGAAATAATTCTTAATTCTTTGTAAGGAAATAATTCTTAATAAGGAAATAATTTTGCTACCTATAAATCATTTGGACAGGTGAAGGTTAATGGGGTTAAAATGAATTGCTTCTCATCTGGTCATACCTCATAATTCTGAAAGAAGCAAGGTCAGGTGTCTTTCCTTCACTTTTCCATGTATTTGAAATATTAGAAATCTATGTTTAATATTTCACTAACAGCAATTTAATTTTTTGCCTGAATTTGCTAATGGCATTTGTTTCCATTCTTAAGGACTGTTAACTGCAGTAACTGGAAGAGTTTTATACTTCTTAGTCTTCTCTGTAGACATCACAAGTGCTTCTTACTAATCTAAATCATTTTATAGTTTTCAAATGCTTTTCTGAATATCTTTTTCTTCTTCCTCACTCCTCACATTGCAAGAAATCCCACTTTACACTTCTTTTGGCAGCTACAAATGTAAACCTATCGGTAAAAATAAAAAATTTGAAGATGGTGAGGTGTCCCTGCTTATGGCAGGGGGGTTGGAACTGGATGATCTTAAGGTCCCTTCCAACCCTAACTATTCTATGATTCTATGATTCTAATTGGTGTAATTCAAAAGAGGCCTAAACTATGCTGAGTTTAAATACCAAATGAAACTAGTAATATGGCTCCAGATTGGTACTGGGTTACTGAAAATCTCTAGGGTCTGGTATTGATGTTTCAAAATTAAAATTGATACTTCTTTATCTGTATATACACATTTCCGTATTTGTGGATTCATAGTCTAAACTTTGTCCATTTAATGTAAAAACACCTCTGGTTGCATCTGTGTCTATTTCTGCTGCTACCTTTTATATGAAATCAGCTCTTTCTGCCTACCATATGTTCATGTGTATTATATACATATTTTTATTAATTTGCTCTGCTGTCATTCTCATCATGTTGGTATTTCCATGAAAACAAAAAAAAAAACATATAAATAGTAACAAAGGAATGAGTGGCAAAGATTGTAAATTGCATGGAAAGTAATGTCTCAAACATGGAAACCTTCAGTGCTGTATATTTTACATTCAGTGACAACAGGAAAGCTGCTCCCTACCCCCATCTAATTACCATGGCCTCTTACAACACCTGGTTTCTTCTCTCCTTTCAAAGTTAGCATTTCTGAAGTAAATCCATAAATCCAGCAAGTATTAATTCAAAACCTTTGAACATTGCTTTGTTCCTGTGCAACATCAGATTTGCTGTTGTTGTAGTGCATAGAAGTCACATATGGTAGAACAGAAAGGGATGGTACATTGATGCTTATACCATTTATGCCATTCAATCTGCTTCTGCAGATGTAGGGGGACTGTTTTCTTCTTCATCTCCCACACTAATCATAGAGTCTCATTTTTCAAACGGGGACAAAAAATATTTTAACAGACATGGGCCAAAAAAACAAAATAAACCAAAAATCAAACAACTCCCCTCACAATCTTCTTCACAGAAAGAATGTGGGTGGTGGTGCATTAAATTATAAAAGGAAACAAGACAACCAAATAAAAAAGAACAAACTAATGTTACGTGTTTTAAAATTCAAATGCAGTGTTGCAAAACCAAAGTTTAATAATAAAGCAATAAGCTTATTTTCTGTCTTTGTTAATTTTTGTTAATCAAGACCTTTGTTCATGTAAATTCAGTAATGTCACTGCAACAATGTTATACTGTGAGACAATAATATTTTGACTTATTCAGAAATAAAGTGGGGCATGCAGTATTTATAGAGACAAGTTACGAACTCTTTAAAACAAGATTTTATAATGGAAGTGTTGACACAAGATTAATTCAGCTGGCATAATAAATTCCATTATAGTATTCATTATAGGAATTTCCAGTCCTTTTATAGACTATGGAATCTCTGGAAAGCAAATGAAGTAAAAAATAACAAGGCTATCGCACAAACTTCTCGCAGTAATTACTTTTTAAAAGTGGCATATGTTTTTAGAGTGTTACTTTTGTTTCCAGGAATCTTCTCCTTTTCTCAGGAGATATTCTCTGTCCCCCCTCTCCCCCTTGTTTTGCCATAAACTCATTGTTGAACAGACATAGATAAAGACATTTGCTAGGTGATTTCACTAAGTTCCAAGTAGAAATCTCAAGAACATTTGAGTCTACTAATTCAGTATGGTACCAATCACGTATTTTGTATCCTTTTTTTTACTGATGAGGCTCACATTTGTACTAGGAAACCGATGAAAGGTAAATTCCAAAGATGGAAGTGAACCAGACCACTTTCAGAAGCTGTGTAAGACCACATCCACAAAAGGATTCAGCATCAGGTCCCCAGTGTTAGTTACTTGACATTATTGACCCATTTTATGTTAGGGCATAGTAGGAAAAGACCACTTTGGTCTGATTTAGCATGCAACTGGCCATATAATGTCAGTGCAGTCACTGGTTTAGGTTTTGAAACAGTGTAACTACATTAATGTGATGCTAAGTCTGAGCTTCTATGGCCAGAGGTAGGGTTTGTTATCTAAGATAGGGCCATGCTGATACAGCTACATTATTTTTTCTTAAAGGAAGGTCATTCAACCACAAATAGGAGCTAGATCCCACATCTTACTGAATATAAACAGTTTCAGCTACTTTATCCTTCCTGATCCCATCAGCTTCTCCTATGTTCCCTTGTATCTCCAGGATAATGGCAAAAGCAGGATGAAGTTGCCCTCTGCTATTTCAGCCAAATCTATGTTCCTATTCAATTAAAGAAAAAAACTCATTTTCTACAGGGTAAAACTAAACACAAGAGCAATGCTGTAACATTTTGCTAGGAAGACGGGAGTCCTGGATTTCTATTGTTGCCTTTAGCCTTCTGTGAAATCACTTTTACCTCAGAGTAGGCTGTACACCTCCCAGCCCTGCCGCGTAAGCATCCTCAAGAGCAGAGACAGAGCCTCTGTTTGTGGCTCTGGTGTGGCCTGTGGGAGAGATGCACATGAGGCTCTGCCACAGTGCATGCCCATGGACTGCTGTGCAGGCTGAGCCTAGGGTCTTTGTGTTCAGTGGGAATGCTGGAAAATTTGGGTTCACTTCAACAGGTTGTTGTCCTTAAGGAAGCCCATGGCAAGCTTCTCTCTTCAGTGAGAATTCTGCTTTTTATGGCTATTAAACAAGTGAGAAGGTTAAGCTTGTACAAAGAGAGAGGGAATAGGTAAAATGTCCTTTACTGCTGCTTTTAATTTCTAGGGCTCCCTTTTTAACAGTTATTCCACAAAATGACTCAAGGAATACTGGGCTATAAATTCTTTCAGAACATAAGATACAAGAAGATGGAAGAAGGAGTAGGGGTTTAGATGATTTGCTTGATACTGGAGCTGTTCAAGTCCTCATTTCCAAGCTGTGAGAATTGGCTGAATTTAGAGACAGACAGCTGACAATTTGTGAGTTGTACATTCAGGCCATCTTTAGCTCACTGAACAGCACTCGTATTTGTTCGACTTGGCAAATACAGTATTCCTTTCACCATTCCATAATACACATCCCTTGCCCATTTGCATGTGCAGACACAATAACTGAACAGGGAAAGTACACCATAAGTAATATAAATTACATGATTGCACTGCAAAGAAATACTAACCAGCAGAACAACCAGCAAGTATATTTCCGTGGACATTACTGCATGTTCTTTTTTCATCAACTGCTAATATTTTAGTCATGAAATTTCATGGAAGAGTGTTTAAAGATGTAGATTCTTGGTTTAACTTGCTAAAGCCTGAAGGTCACACAGTATTTTCAATGTATTCAGTTTATTAATAAGTACAAGAATATTACAATGGTACCCTTCAAGCTACTGAACAGCAGGCCTCTTTGGAGATTGAGTCATTGATGTATCTTGTCATTGTTGTGTCAGAGTGTTATATTGTCAGATTTTTTTTTCATCTTCCTATATTTCAGTAAATGTATAGGTAATCAGACTAAAGTACTTTATAACCTTGATACACACTGTGGTGCATATTTCAGTGAACCACTTTAAAGGAAAAATAACACAGGACATGACTGCAGATTCTGCTTACTTATTTTCCTCTTTTGAAGAGAAAAATCAAGAATTTAGGGGTCCAGGGAAGATTGGTGGATACCTTAAAGCAACTGAGAGAAAGCTTATATGACAGCAAAATATATACACCAGATTTCACAGATATATATTAATAATTGCCGTGATCAATGAACACTGAAGAACTTTTAATAGACATTCAGTAAATTAATAGTTGAATATATTATTTAAGTAGGTATGCATGTGAATGTGGTTTGTAAAGGTTTTTATCACTAAATATTTGACCAAAGGAGTAAAATTCCTTTTGCAGGGAATCAGAAGAGGCCATAATTTATGCACGTAATTTATGTTATCATTGTGATCATGACCTTTATCAATTATTTACCTGTTAATGTATCTAATATGTTTTTCTCTATTTAAATTGAAAAGTTACTCACAAATAAGATATGAGTGAAGTCTTAAGAGAAATGGAGGATTTTTTTTTCTAGTCATTTTGTGAAGAGATTAGAATTATTATAGGCTTTGATTAGAAAACTCTATTTGCAAAGAAGAATTTGATAAGAATTTATGATGGATTATTTCCTTTCCTCTCACACTTATTTTTGTCACTCCTTAGGAGAAATTACATTGAGAGAAGAGAAAAAACTAATTATAAGAGCTTCATGCTTCAGGAGTGAAAAATGCTTTAACCACTCTGAGTTATGATTACATTCTGCTGCACCTATATGATACATCAGTGCCATGCCAATGCCTTTTTCCTATCAAAGAGATTATACCAGAGGCAACAGATTTCTTGTGACTGTGGTATTTCAAATTGCAACCCAGACATTGTCAATCCCACCTACACCAAAGACTTAATAGAATATCTGACTCATTCATAACCATGAACAGCAGGCATATCTAATACTACACCCACAGTTCTGTTTACAGATTTACAGGGTTTTGAGGAAATTGGATGGAAAACTGAGAATCTATACTGCCGTTTCTTGAATTTCTGTTCTAGGGAACATCAGTTTGTGATAAAATTATCACACTTGTGCTTGTGTGTCATTTCATACCCAGCAATAGAATCAAATTAAAACTGAATGTTTGATTGTTGAAGTAACAGCTATTCACATCCCTTTAAGATGGGGATGTGTCATCGGGTGAGTCATAAAACTCTTTGTGTTTTTATATCTATTTTCTACATTGACTTTTATTAGGATTATTTATATCAGGGTGGAGGTTTTGTTGTTTTAAGTCACTGAAATTAAGTTTATCTGTAACTGTTCGGTTAAGCTCATCCCTGTAACACCCAAGCACTTTATACACAAAATTATTAGGAAAGTCTAATGACCTTAAAATAATTCAGGTATTATTGACAGTACCAGAATACCATTTGGTATTTTTTTTGCTTTTTTTTTTCATAGATTAGGGAGACAGGGCTGTCACATGGTGGTAATAAATGACGTACGTGAATTGTGAGCATCATTGATGTTGGCAAAGAAGTCTGAATAATATTTTCTAAAGATGGTCAAGTCTAGATTTGCCTGCTGTCCTGTAACAGAGGCTTTGGTTTGTTCCCTTCATGGAAAAGATAATCATAAAATCATAGAATAGTTAGGGTTGGAAAGGACCTTAAGATCACCTAGTTCCAACCCCCCTGCCATAAGCAGGGACACCTCACACTAAACCCTGCCACACAATGCTTCTTCCAACCTGGCCTTGAATACCGCCAGGGATGGAGCACTCACAACCTCCCTGGGCAACCCATTCCAGTGCCTCACCACCCTAACAGAAAAGAATTTCTATAATGGTGCTAATGATAATGGATCCACCTTGATTTGTTGTGCAGTCTCCCTAAAGATCATAATTTTATTTCTTTACTAGTTTATCTAGTGGTTTTCTTCAAAGATTCTCTAATTGTTTATCCTGAGGTGGAGGAAAATCAAAGTAGCCACTGAGATCAAGCTTCTCAGGTCAGTTTTAAGAACCTTGTAAGAATTATGTGCGGCTTTTAGGGAGCCTCCTCATACTGCAGAATTCTTGCAGCTCTGTTAGCTCTATAAAGCCATTATTAATGGAAGAATATATTTTCAAGGTTTTCTACTCTGTGTCCTTCTCTTCTGATATTTCAGGCTTTATGCCAAGTGATTGATGCTACAGCAGTAGCTGCCAAATACATGTCTTTGGTACCAAGTGTTGGCTTTTTCTGTGCTTGTTAGTTACTAGCAAATTATGAAGGACTAAAAAAACTCTCTCTTACGAGGTCATTGCTGTTTATGGAAAATTTCATAGCAACTTGTCCTGCCACTTTGCTTCCATGCTTTTGTTACCTGTGTCCCCTTTTCTGCCCCCAGTTCTCACTGTGGCATTGTAAAAGCTGCTTTGTGTGCCAGGACTGCTACCCATCTGTTGGTAGCAGCTGGGTAGTATGGCATTTGATCACCAGTGCTTTCCCCAGCGAATTTCAAGCAATGCTCAGTTCTGATCCAAGTTTCTTAAAGAACTTCACTGTCAGCAGCTCATTGTCACCAGCATATTTTGCATATGTGCCATGAGTTTTCTTCTGCAAAGGCTTACAAATAGGCTCAGTTTAATATACATAAGTAGTCTTACTATCGTCAATGGCACCTCTTATATATATGAAGTACCTGTATAGACTTCTGAAGAAGATTACTTCAAAAATTATCTGAATATATATGTATTTATACACAGCATTTTTGTTTGCAAGGGCCACTGCTGTGAGGGAGCTTATCTGGCTCATGTTGCTTACTGGGAGATACCCAGGCCCTTGCATATCTGTCTGCTCTTTCACAGATCTTTGTCCCATCCACCCGTACAGATAAGTGGAACACTTCTCCTAGCTGTTCATGTATTTCAGTGAGATCTTCAAGGTGGATGAGCACTGTTAAGAACTATTATCACATCACACATACTGTGGACTTCCATGGCCACAGGTTAAGGGGATTTATAGGCAATTTTACCTCTCCACCCCATATTAAAAAGCTAACTTTCTGCTAACACACCTTGATCCTGTGTACTACCTCATGCCTGGTATTCCTGGACAGTTTGCGAAAGCAGAAATATGAGTATTTTCTGTCCCATGATTTCTTGGGAACCAGTGGGGTTTTGTTCAGATTTAAATCTTTCCCAGCTCTTTCCCCTACAGAAGTTATGTAACCCTTAATTTATTCAAAGATAACTTGGCCCTTCTTCTAGGTGAATACTTTTGCTTTGGAAAAAATATTAATGTCATGTAGACATGGCCAAATACAGTTATTGTCTGCTCAAATAGTAAGCAGGTTGGATTGGATAAACTTGTCCAGTTTACCATTTCTGAAGCTGAATAGTCTTTCCAGACAAAGCATAACAGAAAACAAATCACTTTGTGATGAAAATGTGGCCAAACATTGGTTGATCCCTAGTTGCATCTTTAGGTCAGTAAGGTTTTCAAGAGAGCCCCTGTGGTTTGCTTGGTCTTCTTATTGCAGATTGTGCTGTAAATACACCTATAAAAATACCTATTAATAGTAATGACAAAGAGCAAGAGTAAAACTGTCCTCCAGTGCTTTCAAGTATTTATCATACTCTTACACATCTGCTGAAGCACATTCCCAGAAGTCTTTAATTTTAACACATTATTGGCTGAGATCCATTTGTAGCCTCCTTTTGGTGCCTTTAACATAATTCCTTTAGTGCTTTTATGCATTTGGTCTTTATGTATAGCTAATAAGTGTTCACAATATTTTCAAGGGGCTAACTGAAGATTGTTCACTACTAAAAAAAAAAAAAAAAAAAAAGGAACAGGTCAAAAATCACGTTAAGAAAAAAGAAAGAGGGAACCAACACTAAGTCAATGTTATGGGCAGAGAAACTGAAGTTGCTGTTCCATGCAGTGTAACTAAGCCTCAGACCTGTAGCTGTTCCTGGTTGTCTTTGCTGGCAAACTAGCAATCTTCTCACTACCTCTAATGTTTGTCCAGCCTTGCTTTGGGCTGTTTTAGTGCCTTATAGCTATAGAAAACTAACCTGAAAAGCAAGCTGGGGAGAACAAAACCCTTTCATATAGATTTTCATACTGGAATGGCAGCAGGGTCAGAGCTGAGATGGGAAGGGTGGCAGGACTGAGGCAGCCAGCAGGCAGATCAGCTTTAGGAACTACTGCCTCAGGCAGAAAGGAGATTAGATAGCTCATCCCTTATCAAGTCTGCCCACAGCCAAGAATGAATCAAAATCTGAGCCTGAGCTCAGTGCCTAGCGCATAGAAATAACTCACCTCTTTATTTTTCCATTTAGTGTTCTTTTTCACTGTTTGACATTTCAGTATCTAACTCTGCTCAAGAAAAGTACCTTATTTCTTTCTCTCTTTAGTTTTTATTTGTAAACAGGTTTGTGTTCTTTTGTTTTTACCTCTTTATGTACATCTTGTAAATTTAGATCGCAAATAAGACAGGAACATAGTTGTTCAGATAAAAAAAATGCAGTACCAGTTTTCAAGCACACAATTGACAGCTTGGCTTTAAAGATATTTTTATAATTTTTGAAAAATCCAATAAAAATATGTAATTAAAACAGTATAAAAACTGGAAGTGTTTCAGTTTAAAAGGGTTATTTTTTGGATAGAGAAAGCTTATGTACAAATACAGAGTTCTGTGTGTCCAAAAGTGTAGAGGCACCACATAGTTATGTATCAAATGAAAGATACTATATAATATACTTACGCAAAAGAAAACACCATCACTAGAAAGCTGATAATAAATGGCTGTCTGGAGTGTTTAAAAAATGGTGAAGTCTAGACTTCAAAAATATGTTAATTGAAACAGGTCGTTTTATACAAAATACAGACAAATGTGTAAGATAGTTGGCATTTACTTGCAAAACAATGCTAAAAAGTATTCCAAGTTAAATGATTTAGAAGAAACAGCTCTGGATTATGTGGCTATCAGAGTAATAAAAGAAGAATACTGATTAGTGTGCCAAATCTTTAATAGTGAACCAACTTAGTTCTCCCTTTTGGTAATTCTTTATTGTAGCCATGGTTACAAAAGAAGGAAACTTAAGTCACCCAGGCATTTGCAGTTCCTTTTATTTTTCTTAAATAAGACTTAACTTCTGTATCCAAGAGGCTCTGTTTTCTGCTCGTACCATGTATAATTATCCTTTCCTACATTTAAATATGACAGAATATCCTTAAGCATTAACTCATTTCTACATAGCTTATATAGATTTAATTTTAAAGGTCTTGCTCTAGCTTTCATTATGTATTTTATGAAGAGGCCTTCAAAATAAGGTGCAGTATTCAGAATTTAAATATATATAGTGAAAGTACTTATCTAAAATAGACTAGCTATTTTGAGAAATGTACTTTTAGAAATAGATTTTCATGTTAGAGCAAAAGAAAAAAGAAGAAGAAAAAAGAAGGTAGTGCTCAGGAAACTTCAGGAGAAGTCTTAAAACATGTAATGAAACATAGATGAATTCAGGTTGGAAATGGCCCCAGGAGGTCTCTAGTCCAACCTGCTGCTCAAAGCAGAGTGAGTCCTGAGGTCAGCCCAGGCTTCTCAGGGCTTGATCCAATTGGGTCTTGCAAGCCTCCAAGCCTGGAGACTGTGCAGCCTCTTTGGCAGACTGTTCCACTGTTTGACTACATTTTCCTGTTTCCACTGGGACCCTCCCTGTTTCACTCTATGTCTATTGTCTCACACCTTTCTACCATGGACTGCTTCAGCTTTGTCTTGCTGCTAAACTTATCATAGGCACTGGGGGGCTGCTGTTGGTTCCCCCTGAACCCATTTCCTCTATCTGAATAAGCCTCAGCCTCTCCTCAGAGAATACTTGCACACCTGCTCCAGCCCCCTACTGATTTAGCAATCCTTCATCCAGTTTATCCGCGTCTTCACTTCTTGTTCAAGAGGCCCAAAATTAGCCACAGTATCCTACATCAGGTCTAACAAGTGCTAAGTAGAGGAAATAGACAGCTCACTTGCCGCCATAAATGTTCCTGATGATACAGCTCCAAACACTGCTATCCTTCATTACTGCCATAGCATGTTTAGCTTATGCTCCACTCTCTACAGAGCTGTTCCACAGCCAGTCAGTCCCTGGCCCGTACCACTGCAAGGGCTTCATCCATTGAAGGTGCTCATCTTTGCATTTGTCCTTGCTTTGTCTTTCATGGTTCCCATCAGCCCATCTCTCCACCCTGCTGAGGTGCTTCCGGATGGCAGCCAAGACACCAACTAGGTGTCATCCACAAGTTCAATGAAGGTGAACTCTGACCTCTCCTTCAGGTCACTAAAAAGGATATTAGACAAAGAGGTCCTAGGGTAAACCCCTGAAAAAAAATCATAACTGGCCTTCAGGTAGCACACACACAATTAACCACCCACCCTTTGGGCCTTAGGGCCCAGGCAGGTTTTCACCCCCTCATCTATTAGACCATCCATCCAACCCACCTTCCATCTGTAATGATCCAACTTGGAAATGAAGATGCTATGGGAAAGGAAGTGCTTCTAGATTTTTTGGACCAGAATATATGTATATATTGGACCAGAATATATATTCATATATATATATATATACACACTGTATATAGAATTATATATAGTATAAAATGCAGTTTGTTGATTTCTGTACAATAAATGGAATAGTGTTTCTTCTCTTTCTATCTAGTATAGCAACAAGTAAGAAATAGCAGAACTGTACTCAAAGAATATGTCATTATTATAATTTAAAGCTCTCATAAAAATGAATAATCCTGTCATTGATTGTAGCTGTTTCAAGAATTTGTATTAAAATCTATTTATTTTATTCCTATTGTAGCCCTATAGGTATGTAGAACAGAAGGGGTTAGGGAATGTAATTTTGGGTTGTGAGATAACCTGAGCAGTTTTTGAGGTGAGAGCCTTAGAATATTGGATATGAAAAGTAGGATGGGTTTTCCAAGTTACAAAGAGACATATCTCCTTCTTGCCTTCTTAATGGCTGGTATCCCTACCTGGTTTGGTGTCAAGGATGCATAGAAATGTGTTCCTATTAAATTTTAGGAAGCATCTCCATCCTTATACAATTTTCTTCACTACCCTTTAAAGGCACTTGCTCTTGTGACCTGGAGCCAGGCTGCAGTGAGTGGCCCAAGGGCCATTTTTTTCAGCTCAGACAAGTTTAGGCCGATGCGTCTTATGTTCATACTGAGCCCCTTGTGCCATGTGCTTATTTTAGAACAAGTAACTGGAAACTTGGAAAATACCCTCTCTTTCCCACCCTCCCCTCAAAAAAGAGATGATACCTTCGTAGCTGAGTCATGTAGGTTCAGCAGCATTCCACAAACAACAGAAGCACAATTGCTGCTGCCCATTCATCAGAGGTCCCAGCTCATCAGTCTCAGATTCCAATCACCCTAAATGTTTGTCTGCTTCAAGCCACAGTAAAATCCACAGGAGTACTGTCTACATTTGCCCCACTGCTTCCTTGCTAAAGCTTGTCTGTGTTTTCACATGATATAGTTGCTACCTGGAATGGCTTTTCTTTTTTAACAAAATACTTCAACGGGGACAGCAAACCTGGCACAGATTATGTCAAAATGAAGGAATGCAAAATTACATGACAAATGCAGGTATACCAATTTTAAAAATCCTCAGTTTGAGGTAAAAATTTCTTTATATGAAAAGTCCTAAACAAAATCTCTCACTGGTGGCTGAAGAACTGTATCAAAAGAAAAATCTCAAGTTACCATTTACATACCACACAAATATTTACGTGTGTGTTCATATCTTTTTTAATGTAGAGAATCACTTCATTGTTCTTTCTTAACATCTCTACCAATCTTATATTTTACCTTCTTAAAAAGCTTTCCAAATGTTGGGATCGACCATTTTCACAGCGAAGTCCACATAAATACTTCCACTGAACCTCCAGTAGATTTTCAGACCTTCTCCTGTACATTGTTAGATTGAGTCTGCTTAGAATTTCGACTGTCTCTTCATTGCAGAGGCATGTATTTCTCCTTTTCGATTCTTTGCTCACTTCTGACAGGTTGCTCTTTTCCACACCACCATATTTTACAGTTTGACTGTGTAATATTTTCCTTTGAGTCCTTTGAAGTCATGTGAAATTTTCCTCCCTAAAATTTCAGATTTCTTTTAACACAATTTTCCAACATGTCAATAATCTGAAGGAAGTCAAGAGAAGAAAAATCTGAAAAATCAAAGGTATCTAATACTTGCTATAAGGATCTGTGTTCTGAACTGCATGCAGCCTTTATAACTTCCCTGAGTGGCCACATAAATGTAGAGCCATCTGAGTTCGTTAGTTGTGTATTTTTCTGAGCCCTCAGCATGTTGCCATGCTGGTATGGCTGTCCAGCTTCTCAAATGGAGCAGGCTTAGCTGGAGCTGGGTTGGAGGAAGTGCAGACTGAACCTACAGCTGTTTTTAGCCATTGCTCCATGTAAAAAAACCCAAGTATTTCCTGAAAGCTTTAAATTCCTTTTTCCTGCGCATCCCAGAGCTAGCTTGGTGTGGAGTGGCCCAGCTGTAATTTACATTTAAGCCTAATTTGGATTCATAAGCAAGGAATTCCTCAGTCTGTTTCACCTGAGGGGCTTCATCCAGCTGGCATGCTCTTAGTATGACTAATGGTACAGGCTGTGTATGAAGTACAGCAGCAGGAGGTGATGGGAGTCCCCAAACATTCCTGCAAGTGGAGTATAGGTAGGCATTGTAAGGAGCCTGGGTTCCACTCTCTGCCTGGCAGAAGGATGTTATGACCATCTTTGACCCCAGTCTTCCACTTAAAAGCTATTCTAATATGGTTTTCCTCTGTGAAATAGCTCCACATTTTAAAGGAATATGTACTTATTTCCTAAGTAAATGGGAAGAGGTGATGAGAAGTGTGCACAGAATTTGTGCCAGAATAGTCATGCTATTTTGGTGTCCCGAGGCAGTTAGGTTAGAGCTCTTGTCTGGGAAAAGAAGAGGGAGGACTTCTAGTCCCTACTAGTGGTTATTTAAAAGTTTTGCCTGATGACTGATTAACAAAAAAATTCATGAACGTTAGCCTCCTGGCTATTGTAAATCTCAACTGGATGCATAATTTTACTCACAGGTTGAAGAGGAAAAGGATGTACCTTCCTTGGTAGGAAGTGTACTTGCTTGCCTCTCTCCCCCCACTTTCCCTCCCACTCTCCTTCTAACGGTCTTTTATGCTTTTTTCTAGATTTATACCCTGAATTTAGGCTTCAGTCATTGCCTTCTCAAACTATACCAAAGAATATAAAATGAGATTTGCCCTAAGGCACAGAACCCAGCATATGCATTAAAATGCTTTGCACACAACTGGCTATTACAGTGGTATTTGAAAATGAGCAGAAATGGATGTCATTAGACATGTTTGGCAGCAGTGGGTATACCACATGCAAAGAAGAACAGGTCTTGTAACTTGGGTGTTTTAATCAGAATACAAAGCAGTGAATAGCAGAGGCTAAATCAAGACAACTTGGACATTTCAGAGTGTTTGCGCACCTTTTGATAGAATTACTTAAGACTTTTAAATGTAAGTATTCTTGAAAGGCAAAAGGCACTTGAATTACTAATATGTGTATAAATGTAAATCTTGGCTTAACAGAATGTGTGTATTGTTTGCTTTTTAAAATGTTTTTTAATAAATATTGATACTAACGATGTACATTCAGTACATGGAACATAAAAGAAGTGCCTGATCTTCATAATTCTCCCAGGATAAAACTTGAGCAAGTAAGATGGTGCTGAAAAGCAGCTATACCAGAATAAAACAGTAGGAGTTAAGAGTAGTGTTACTCTAGGTGCCTGAGTAAGACATAGCTCAAGTTATTCTTTACACTGTTCAGAGCATTGACAAATCTTTATACCACTGACATCAGTTATAGTTTGGATGGGTGTGTGGTGGTTGATAGTCTACATAGTGTGGTTGCAAGCTAAGGGCAGATTTCTGTGCTGTTTGTGCACAGCAAAGTCAGCATATGATCTAGAATCTTAGTGTTGTGATGAGATGACCACCGCTTTCAAAACACTTTCAAAAGAGACTATTATTTCATTAAAGTAGGACTACACATGTGGAAAACTCAAACATACAGGAATCTGTAGGTTGTAACAGAGTAATTTAGCCAACAAGTTGTATCTACTCAGGTTAAAGCAGAAAAGCTGGGAATTGTGAGACAGTGGAGGGGACAATCAAGATGTTAGGAGATTAGGATTTATCACCAAAGTATATTTTCCCAGATTGGAAAGAAACAGAGAGGTCCTTTTTTCACTTGTAACACCCCTGTAAAAGTATCTAAGACAGTCCATTTACTAGATTATCTTGAAACATCAGAAACTGGAAAGCGTGCTATATGGGAAGTATAGTCCTGCATAAGCCCTCAGACTTCAGCCAGCAAAACAAAAGGGAAATTTAATACTCCAATAGTATTAACATTGTATTTACAGCTGCTGCTGCTGCCCACATGAAAAAATGTTTCCCAGGGGCTGAGATCAAAGGTACTGCCACAGTGTGACATGCTATGGGAGTACACTGTAACAATGTTACAGATTTAACAGATTGTTTCCAATGAAAATGTGTGTGATATAAACTGCAGGTGTTCATAAACAGAGAATGAAGGTTTACAGTTACTTATTTCTTTTAATACAAGTTAAATTTTTAATCTGTTGTGAAACGACCTCATGTTTTATCCTGGAAATGTCCCTCCTATACTTGTAATTTTCAAGGAGCAAGTATAATCCAAATACCCTAGAATTTTGACCTTGAATTCCTTGTAGCTGCTAGCCTAGTCTTTCATGTTAAACCAATAGGTTTCTAGCAGTCTGTGTTTGCTATGGCTTTCCTTAATTAGTTTTTATAATGCTGTTAGATACCTTGCAAGTAAGGAAGTTTATAAGCAAGTGGAGGGTTCTTTATTAAAATCAAGACAACCCCCTCCAGTTATTGCACTTTGCACAGCGTCTTAGCTGAATGAAACTAGACTGTCCCTCTTTGTTTTATCTTGTCCCCCTGATATAGATGAGGGAAGCATCATATCCAAAAGGACTTAGAAATGGCAGCAGGCTACTTGCCAGGTGCTGTGGGTATGTCATCAGAATGGTGTGCAGGCACTTAGCCTCCCGACTCTATAATGTTAATGAGAGTCAGGCAGTTCAACCTCCATATACCATGCTCCAAACATATCCATTGAAGTCTGGCAAACAAGCCCTGAGGCTTCCTTGTAAAAGTCTTTGAAACTGCTGCTCTTCTGTAAGATTTGTGATGAAAAACAAGCCAGAAAGCTGCCTGCTATACAGGGATTTCTATGCCTGAATATAGATAGGCCTGGTGTTTTTTCCATACTACTAAAATCAAAGCACTCTGAAGAGAAGAAGGGTGATATGAGAGGTCCCTGCTTCCCATGGGCAATGAACTGGCTAGCTTTATAGATGCATCTTTAGGCAGACCTTTTCTTTACATATTGTATAGAAAGCTGCTGAGAAACACCTGAACCAGGCACCACAGTTCACATCCCCAGCCCTGAAAAAGCATTGCTGATTTATTGTGTTGTTCTGGTCTGGTACAAAGTGGCTGTAGAACCAGTTTATCTTTCTTCTGGGAATGTGGAAAGATATTTCTGAATTACAGAAGGCTGACCATAAAAAACTCCCTTTCAGCTCCTCTGTCAGTAAGGAGGCTCTCTGCCCCCAGTTGTGGGGAGCAGGAATTGGAGGAGCTGCCCTTGCAGCAGCTGATCAGTTGGTTACCCATCAGAGGACAAGACTCAGCCACATCTGGGAATAGGGCCCCAGGGAACTCATTCTTCATGCCTTCTGCCATGTGTGGTCTTATCTACAATAAAGTCTGAACGTAAAATTTATTCCCATGTAGATATTGCAACAGGATCACAGATGGTGCAAAAATAGTTTCTGGAATGCAAATATAAATGGTCAGGAAGCTAGAATCCATTGCTTTTCTAGATGCACCAGCATAAGCTTGAAATAATATTACTCCCATCATCCGAGCTACTTGCTATCAAGATGCTGGGGGAAGAGAGTCGAGTTCTTTCTCACTTCCAGATGCCTTAAATTCCGTGACTTTCCAAATGGATAAGTGAAGATAGATGGCTCCAGATTAAGCTAGTTTGCAGTTACTCTCGTGCATGTTCAGAATCAACAAGTTTTTAACAGTGGCCTATTTTTTCACTTCCTGTATTTCTGCAGCTGTGTGGTCCCCTGCAGACTGGGCTGCTTTCCACAAGCCATAAACCAATCTGAGGACTGCCCTGATTTAGGCTTTGTGTAAAATTCTCCTTGACTGCAGTCATTGGCCAGAAGTGCAGCAATGCAGGGTTGCAAAATCCAGCTATATCACAGCTGAGAATCTGCCTCCAAACTGCTAGATTTTAATCAGGTGCAGTGCAAGATATGTCAGGTAACAGATTTCCTGTTAGGAGAATTTGTTCCAATTTTTCATGGTTGCATGGAGGGATATTTCATTGTTTATGTCTTTGTCCTCATTAATACAAAGTATCTTGAGGAGGAAATATGTGGCTGCATAAGGGAAACTGAACTTCATTCTTTAGGCTATAATTTGATCCCTGCAGTCAAAGAGGTCTCTCTGCCCTTGATGTCTGTGCCATTGCAGAAGCAATCATGTTGTGCCCTAGCAGTGTTGTGTGTGTGCTGAGACAGGAGCCAACAAGAGTGGGTTTGCTGGTCTTTTCACCTCACTCACTGACCGCAGCAGGGAGCTGGAGGATAGACAAGAACAAATGTGTAGAGGTCCATGTGACACACTGTGCCCCTAGCCACCATGGCAGCCCAGGTTTCTACCTCTGCTATGCTAACCTGCAGGATTTGTTTGGCTGTTGTTGAAAGCAAGATTTATTTGTTTCACCAGTAATTTTACTCTCTGAAGAAATACCATCTGCTGCTTCATGCTTTTTTCTGGCTGCTACGAGAAATATGGTGAACTAATATATATTTCAATGAATAATATTTTTAATTCTTCAGGAGACCAGTTAGGTGTTTTCAGAGGCCTCTAAGCTTTACATGTGGCTTTCAAGGATGGTCATAGCTTTCTGTGTATGTTTTAGAAGTGTAAGCTTTCCCTTCCAGGGTAAATAAAATCCAATTCAGAAGAGCCCAGACAAACACTTTATCAGCAAGAGCAACTGCAATGAAACTTTATACCTGACTTCCTAATGCCTGGATGATTGAAATTAAACTGAAACATTGCACAGACTTAAAAATGAAAGATAACAAAGCTAAGAATAGACTTGATTTGTTTATGCTGTCTTTTAGCAAACTGTGATTATTAATCTGAGAGGCAGTAGCATGATTTTAAGATTGCTTTTAAAATAAATTTCCATTCTTTTTGCTAAGAATACTGGTTGGCAAGGTGTACATACTCAAAATAATACTAATATGTTGTTTTTACAGCAAAGAATGCAATAAAAAGCCACCTGTGGCCATATGTTGTCTGTTGATCCACTTCTTATTCATAGATGGCACATTCTACAGTCTGATTCCAACTAGTTAAGATTAACTTTTAATTAATCAAAATATAGCACACCTTAAGCTTTGGATCACATGTTGATCTCAGCATTTTTTCTTGATAAAGCTTGTTACTGCCATTGCCGTGCATTGCAGGATACTCACATCTTCTGTTTGGTTCTGCAATATTTTGTGTTTTCAGAAGGCTTTCAGCTGTCTTTTTTGATTTGTTTACTGACACGTTGAAAAGGTGAAGGAATTTCCACTGGCTCAGTGACCCCAGGTTTTTTCCCCACTGTTGTGGAAAGTAGGCACTCTATTGGAAAGGCTTATTCCATTTGATTATAGGAGAAGGCTTTCAGAACTGTGTAACTGTGTTTTGTGCATGGTTTTCTCTATGTTCAGTTTGGCTTATTGACAAAACTGAGAAAGGGTCAAGATTCTGCTATCAAAATCAAGTTCTGCTGCTTATTTGTACTAAACAGAATTTCATTGTTAATGTAAGAGCTAAAAATTGAAAACCTGAAGTAAAAGTTAAAAGATTGCCATGTTCTTAATGTTCTCAGTCATTGCTAGGATTGTGAGAAGAACCCCAAACCAAACCAAATAAAACCAAAACAAATTATTTGCTTGTTCTTTCTGGCAACATACAGGAACAATGCAAAATACAGGATGCAGTAACAGTTCTGGGGTTTAATTTTGCTTCTTGCATCAGTTCTTTCTGAGGTTATTATAACTGCTGTTTGTGCAAACTGTTTTTCTTTTTCTTGAAAATTAGTCTTATTGCTTTGTTTTACTATTTTATCCTGATGAAGCAGAAATTTTCCTGTATCAGATCTTCACTTTTGAAAAATTGTATGACTTTACAGCTTTCATAAGAATAACAAAGCAGGTTAATTTACCAAAGCTGGAAGATGCAGAATAATGCAATTCTAACTTTCCTTCAGTAACTATATTTTTAAAACAGAAAATTGAGGCATCAATCAGTGCCAAAAATCTGTCACAAAAATATACATCTTCTGCAATTCTTAGCACCTATGAAACTAAGAGGCATTAATTCCACCACTTCTAAGGAGAAACCCCACCTATTTGCATTACAATTACTAGTTAATACATGGCATAAGAGTTTATGGATCTCAAACTCATGTCTATTTTAAGTACTGGAATATTAAGCCATAAATGCACTAATTTCATGAGAAGTTGGTAGGTTGGCATTGGGATTTTCCAATGTGTAAATGGTTCAAGATTGCATTTAACTCTTAAAACAGGCATACCTAGTAGCCATACCCAAAGACATGAGGAACATGTAAGTGAGCTGAAAATGGAGAAGAGATATACTAATTGTTTGCTAAACTAAAATGTTTACAAAGTGCAAGGTGAGCAGGAATTCCTCTTCCCCAGTTTTTAAGACTTGCTTCTTACATACTTTTAGGACTGCAAAATATAGTAAAGTGTAACTATTATGTAAATAATTCATTGCCTGTGTAGGAAAAAAACCCAACATCACAGATAAATCTTATCACATCTCTGATAGGTAAGGAGGTTTGTATATCTATTTTCTGCAGTTCATGCTTTCCCTTATTAATCAGAAAACAAATTAAGTAACACCAAGTTTTCTAACTGTAGCCCACTCCAGAGGACACCCTAGAAGGATTCAAGATGTTTGAAATATTTATCAGAAAGCAAAAAAAATCCTCTTTCAGTAGCACCGAAGGCTGAATTTGCAACACCTGCCTGTTTCCTCCAGGTGTTTCTTAGGGCCCTGATTAGGGCCTGTTTCTAGGCTGAGCTGTCCTTGCCTGGGGGATGTAAGCAGCCATCCTTTTCAGCTTCTCTGGGATCTGAGCGCTGGCTACAGAGCTCCTGGCTGTCCTGCTGACCTGTTGCATGCAGACAGGGAGTGCCTGCAGGCACTGACAAATCTCAGAAGGGCTTGGTTTCTGATTAAATTATTCATATCACTGCAGGGGGGATGTCGTTGTTTTTTGTTTGCTTGGCAATATTTTGAAACAAAGGTGGTGCCAGAATCGGTGTCCGCTTTATGTAATAGCAATGAATATACTAATCTAGAAAGAAAACATGTTGATAATCACATCCTATGCTATCCTATCCCTCCACTTTTTAGGAGTATATGTTTCAGAGGCCTGCACTTTTAAAGGGCTGGACAGAGTCAGGCTGGAGCTCTGGAGTAGTTATCCAGCAGTTGGATGCAATTAAGTTTTGGTGCTGCTCTTCAGCTGATAACAATTGCAATCACCTGTTGTGCTTTCAGCTCATGCAGTTACTGCAAGCTGAGCCCTCAGCATGCATTTTAGTGTGCTTGCAGTAGCAGAGAGAGCTTCTTATTTTTCTCTTCCCTTGTGTTCCTGTGGTAATAAGGTGTCCTTGTTTTAAGGAAACAAGTTGCTGAGCTGTGATCTTCATTGTCACAAAGGGTAAGAGTTTTTATTGTTTAAAGTAAGAAAATTTGCCATATGTAGAAAGCTAGGACAAAAAGCCCATGGTAGACTATAAATGTTTTAATATATTTATGTAGTCTTTGAGAAAATTAAGAGGTTATTTAATGTTTTTGTAGGTTTTATGTCTAGTGGGGTCTGAGGGCTAAAGAATGTTGTTGCTAGAGTTATTCACAGTCCATCCATGACCTGAATCAAAAGTCAGCAAATGCAGCTATATAATACTGCTATGGTTTGGGTTTTTTTTGTCGTTGTTGTTCCTGTACATCCCATATCTGAGTGATCTGTGTGCATGGCAATTTTGAAAAGAATGTTCTGTGGCCAAGATCCAGAAAGTTTTGAAATGGCAATTTTAAAAGCGCAGCAGCCTCCAGTTGCCCTTAAGGAAGAAGTGCTGTAAGACACAGGCAGGTACTGTTTTCTGGCACTCCTTTTCCAGCCTCCCATTTTGTTTTTTTGTTGTTTCATCAGACTTAATAGATCCAGTGTCACTAAATGTGAGAATCTGGGAAGCACAGCTAGTCAGACACCTCATGGGATACTGAGTTGTGTTTAAATTTAGGTCTGTTTCCAAGACAGCTTGCTTTAAAAGAACAAAAATGTGGCTGCAGCATATCAATCTCATCAGTAGTGTGTACCTCTCATAAGCTTCTCAGAAAGAAAACATTGTTGGAATAATAATTTCCTAAACGGAATGTAAAAATCTAGTTAAAGGGTAGAATATTTGCTCAAGTTCCAAAAAACTATGGCTGAAGCCCCTTCTCTAATGGAAAGGTTCGAACCTTACTTCATTATCTCCAGCAGAAATGTTTAAATGGAGTAGCAAAGTTTCTGTGATGGAGCATTCTAAGTTTTGCATGTGTTCAGTTAGCCATTTAGTTGATGGCATGTTCAATGTGGTTGGCCATTTGTTCCTATCCTGAATAAATGCTCTAAGGTTATGCAGTTACATTTGTACTCTCTAGACCTGATTTTCTAACATTGACTATAAGATGGCTTGTGATCTCTTTCTTTCTTGCTCCTGCTGACCTGGGAAGCTCTCCACAAAAGCAAAGTTCTTTCTGTGAAGAAAGATGCCAAAGAGCCCTGTAACTTTGTTAGTCCTTTCCATGTTCTATCACCTTCAGCAGAACTGGGACTTTAAAAGCCGTGTTTTCTTCCTTGGCCAGTGCCTCAGTAGTGGTGCTGCTTGGGCAGAGGAGAAGCCTGATTTCTCTCCCAGATAGATAGGATTTAAAGCGAGGATTGGTGTCTTTTTTTTTTTTCCTCCAAAGTACTTAAATAAGAATGATAGGAAAGAAAATGACTTTGTAGGCTGAGAAAACCTGGCAAGGAAGGGGATCACCATCTCTGTAGATCCTGGCAGGGCTTAGGACTAGGACTATGCTCTTTGTTGAGCTCTGCCAAGGTTTGGGCAGTTATGAGCAAGCCCAGAAGCAAATCTTTCCCTTTCTGCAGAAAGAGTCTCAGCCACCTCCTTAACCCCTTCAAGAAATATAGGTACCTTGGAGGATAGGTGAGAGCCAAACAAGACTTGAGAGAAAGAAACTTTTGGGCTGATGTGTTCAAGTTGTCTGAATACCTTTATACTAACTTTAAACTGTCATCACTAACTGTGGTCTTCTAAATGACAGTGGATGTGTACAAACATTTCTGTAAACATTTGTTACTTTACTATTGCCAGGAGCCTTTTCCAGCTTAATAGGGATTTTTTTCATGTTAGTAACTGGTTAAGCATAGGAACATTGGAGCCTACAAATGCACAGCTATTTCTAAGCTGCTCCTGTTTACAAGCAAAGTACTTCTACCTCCAGATTTGATGTGCCATGTTGTGTACAGCATTAAATAATTGAAATGATTTATCTGCTGGTATTTCAAGAGAAAGTAATCAATCACCAGCTGAAATTGCAATGGTACATTTTCAAGCTTAGTTATTTAAATCCTTGTCTTCAGATTTATCTACAGATTCATATGTTTTATTAGGTATAATAAACCCCCATCTTTTAAATGTGCAAATTGTCATTACATTTTGGACACTACAGCAATATAACAAGAATGCCAAGAAAAACTATGTGCAAGCATGACTTTAATGCTATTCAAATGAGACAAAATATCTTGGCAAAGTTGTTTTTCTAAAGAAAATAATGTTTTTATTCTCTGGTATCAAAATCTTAAAAATCAAAAAAAATATTTAAAGGCAGCATTTCAAATCTAAGACTCAAATTACCAAGAGTAACTTCATAAGGCATGCTTTGCTTTTTTTTTTTTAATGGTGGGTAATTAAGATAATACCTGTCTCCAAGTAAGTGGAAAGAAAAATGAGTTAAGCTGAATTAGTACTTCTTGCAGTCGTTTCAACCTACCTGTACATTAGTATGATTTTAATTGCCTGGGATGTTATTCTCTTTTAGTATAGTCAAATTAGGTACAAAATTATAGTGGGGTTTTTTTTTTTTGGGGGGGGAGGGGTTTAGCATCAACTGCAAAGTAGGTGCATACATCTGTATTTTACTAAAAGGATTAGAAGGTCTGCTTCCTAAATCATCTGCTAAATAATAATAATTCCTAAATAATCTGTTTCCTAAGCAAGTATCTTCCATCTGTTATGTAGATGGTTTTATGTTTGCCTTCTATTTTTTTTCCATCCAAATGGGTTTGAAGAAACTCCTTGAAACAGCAGGGTGATGAAGCAGGGTGTGATTTGGCCCCCATCCCCATGCTCTAGTGAACCATAATGACATGGGTATATATTGTTTGGAGCCAACATCAACATCACAATCATATGTATGAAAAGTTATCTGCAATCTTAAGTACCACTGTTACAATTTTTATTAGAATGGAAAAGAGAAATTTATTGCTGTGTTTTACAAAATCTTGCATGAGTACAGTCTATCCATTCAGTGACGTATGTTATTAGCAGTCAGACTTCAGATGATTGTGCAACAGAATGACATGCAGTTTGAAAACTACCCGAAGTAGTTTCAATTCCTTTGTACTCATTTTTATGTGGCTTTACTTAGAAAATGTCAAAATGTATAAGAGAGAAAGCACTGTTAATTTTCTGACTTTAAAATAATGTTAGGGTCAACTGATATGTCTAATGCTGTCCTCTCATGAATTGCAAGCATTTGATAGTTTCAAAGGCCTGGGCAAGTTAAAAGAATGGATAAACAATGGATTAACTTGAGTGAAAATACATATAATGATTTTTTGTGACCAAGTCGCAACAAGACTTAAGGTCACCGATAAAGCTCTAGGCCAACCAGGACATTAGGTGGGAAAAGAACCTGTGCCATGGCAAGCAAGACAGGTTAAAAGTTCTGGAATTGTCAATAGCCAAGAGAAGGTGCTTGCAGGACTGAGGCAACCTCAACATTTCTATCACCTTTGTCTTGAGCTTCTTCTGAATGAGCAACTGATGAACCTTTGCTGTTTAACACCAAAGTTATGCTGGTAGTGGAGACTGCAACATGTATTTGCTTATTTAGAAACCATTGGCAGCTTTGTCTCCCTCCTTCCATCTCCTCCTCCTTTCCGCACACCACCCTTGCTGCCATGTGTGTTACACCCACATTTTGTAAGAGCTAGGATGCACCTTTTCTGAATGTAGCTCCCTGAAGAATCCGTGCGGTAGCAATATAAAGGTGCAAATGTGATGTTGAAATATATTTTCAGCAAACATAATTAGATTTTAATGAGTTGACTTATTTAGCCCTGGCCTATTTCACTTTCTTACTGCTTAGTATTTTTGCCGTACCTACAATATTTCCTTTGTTAATTGGATGCTTTTTATAGTAAATTGCATGATACTGTGCTTGATAGCTGACTGGAATGTTTTCCTTAGACTTTTAAATACGTAATTCCTGTTCTTTATCTGTGTGAATAAGGGGAGGAAGAAAATACCCCGTGTACTAGCGCAAAGCTACCAGTGTGGAAAAGTAGGCAGGGACCATAGTGCCAACGCATTGGGCTTCTGCTTCTATGGTCCACTGTTCCAGGATTGTGAGCTGTGTATAGTGTCATCTCCAGTACATGGCTTCAAATAGCTGAAACTCCGTGCAAATACACTGATCAAAACCAGGTGTGAGTGAGATAGAGGGCCACTCTGGCTTTCCCAGCAAGTATAATTTTGTGGTCTATTGTGAACTTCAATACTGGCTATATTTGATAACTGTGGTATTTATAATGAAGGGCTAGGATAGTGGTTTCCATGCTCTGGACTATGAGGTTGTGGTATATGGCCTTCACAACTATGTTAAACAAAATAAAGTTATGGATTCACAAGGACTGAGCTTAGTGTGACCATCTGATTTCCCTGACTTGCTCATATGGCTACTGTTCTATAGGAGATAATGAAAAATTAGGTTAAGCAAGGAAAATGTAGTTGGTCTGGTAGCTTCAAGAAAGTGAGATGCAAGAATAATGATCATGATGAATTTCAATCCCATTGAAGTGAAAATGACTCTTGCTGCACCTTGTTGTTTCTACAGAGCCTAAATCATAGAATACTTGGAGTTGGAAAGGACCTTAAGATCATCTAGCTCTAAACCCCCCTGCCATGGGCAGGGATGTGTCACAGTAGATTCTGTTGCCCAAGCCTCTGTTCAACCTGGCCTTGAAAGCTGCCAAGGATAGAGTATTTACCACTTCTTTGGGCAACCTGTTCCACTGCCTCACCACCTTCACAGTAAAAAGCTTCTTCCTTAACTGAACTTCTTAGCCTAATCTGAACTTCTCAGGTCATAGTTTAAACCCATGTTTACCCTTGTTCTATCACTACAATCCCTAAAGANAGATTCTGTAAGCCTCTGTTCAACCTGGCCTTGAAAGCTGCCAAGGATAGAGTATTTACCACTTCTTTGGGCAACCTGTTCCACTGCCTCACCACCTTCAGAGTCATGTCACTTATTTTCTTTTCTTGACTTTTTCTTCCTGCAGGATACATAGGTCCTATATTAACAGTCAGGATGGGGAATATGGGTGATGAGTTCCACAAAAATACAATGAAATGTCTTCAGTTTGGCACCAATTATGTATCTCTTTTCCCCCAGGCTGCTGCAAAGCTAAACATGTATGAAGACTTATCTTCACTTGTGTAAATATTCATTTTGGGAATTTCATTAACATAAGCATATGTTTTAACCTCTTTCACTCCAGAGAAGATTTTGTCTGTTGAAACAGAATTTCTGTTTTGCAACACATGCAGTCCTCTAAACTGCCAAACAGCTTTTGTGCTGGAATAATTGAAGGTTACTACTGCTCTGTCAACAGGGAAGGAAAAAGAGGAGGGAGTCCTATTTTTCTGGGAAGTTTTATTCTGTTGCAATGTGCCCAGCACATACTTCTCATGCCTTACTTGTTCAAGGTTTTTTTTTTCCATGTCTAGGGAGAAAAACAGGATATGAAGTGTGTATTTAGTGCAGTGGCACTGAAACGGATTGTATGCCTATTGGGGAAAAAAAAATCCAAAATAAAATCCAAAACTAAACAATCAAACCCTGGAATAATGAGGGTATGATTCTTGCACCTAATGCAAACATGACGCCAACCCTAGAGGCTTTCTGGGAACTGGGCATGGGATTTCCCTGATATAGGTGCCTGTCCTTTAGCTGTTTGTCAAGTTCCTTTTAAAACCTTTACAGAGAAAGAGAAAACTTTAGGATGTGATTATTCTGACCTGTTCCAGATGCCTTCTTCTTGGCAAAATGAAGTATTCTCTAGAAGTAGTTATTTCTGTAAAGGGAAATTTAAAATCTAGACAGGTACATTTAGTGACATAACTGGAGCCGCCCAGGGTCCTTCACTGCCACTTTAACACTTCATTTTAAAAAGAAAATAAAAAGTAAATTGATTAAACCCTCGTTACAGACTAACTCCATGTTAATGCATTACAGCGTTTGTCAAAGCAACAGTATTATTATGGTGTCTTAGCTGCAAGTGGATATCTAAAATGTAGCAAGATTAAGACCAAAACCTTTGCTGATTTTTAAGGTGTTTCAGTGTCTGAAGATGCCATCAAATACACCCACAAACACTGAGGGACTACTGAAAGAAAAAGAGGTTTCTCTTCTCAAGTAATGTCTGAACATGTTGCTTGTGCATATCACTGGTAATGGGGAATACTGGTAATGTGAATCTAGCAAGTTTCTTATACACTCAATCAGGTTAAGAAAACAAAAAAAAAGCTTTTCTTGATATGTCGGCTGCTACCACTGGAAGTAGGGTGCTTGCATGAATAGTTCAATTAGAAGTTTTGGTCTTCCAATTAAATGGCATGTTCTTGTTGTTTGCTTACCCTACTCTCCTTAAAAATATTAGAAATGGTTAGAATGATCAGGAAAATTAGGTAGTTTGTTAAATCATTCAAAGTATTTGTTTGTGGTTTTGGATTGTTTTTTGGTGGGTTTTGCCCTTCATATCTTGCACATATGACCAGGCTGTTTCAGACTTGATTTTTTTGTTTGTTTGTTTGCTTTAAATAGCATTAACAAGAGTAATGACAAATCCCAAAATTTTCCTAATCTATAAAGTTCTGAAGAAATCGGTAGCTAACAGAAAGTTCAACACATTCTTGAAACCCTTAAAAACTAATAGGGTTTCACCTGAATATATATTTGTGTTTTGTCTCTTGTTTTTTGGAAGTTTATTCAAGAACTTGCTTGAAATCATAACTTTTTTTGCAAAAGACATCTTTGTTGCAACATCTTCATGAACATTATGACTTGAATTGCATGTATGCTTTAGCTACTTTTCCTGCATATTCACTGAGTTGTGAACGCCAGCCAACTTCCTAAACCCTAATGCCAGTATTTAGGGTTCATTCCTATCATGCCCCCAGTCAAACTTCCATGTGCTGTTCCAAATCTGTAACAAAATAGATGCCAGTGTCTGTCTTCCTAGAAGCGCTCTGCTCATTGCTAATTCACAGACCTGGTGGGTGATGGGGATTAAAGCCTCACTGTATTTTATAGTTTCCTGATCACCTCAGGGAAGTTTCAGTAGGACCTGTTCCAGAGTCTTTTAAGTTTTGTTCCATGTATGCTACCTCTTTACAAAGGAATCCATATATATTTCAGGCTTTGTAGCAACACGTGATTAATTCCAATACTACAAGTTGGATGTTGGCAAACACTGCTAAAGCTTCTATAGATCTGCAGTACTTGTCAATGAACTATGCTTTGTAAAATAAATGCCCATCACAAGCATGTTCACTTAAGCAGTAAGGTGCTGAAGACCAGCATTTCTGACTAATCTGTATTTAGTGCATAATGCAGGTGCATAAGGAGCATATACCATTTGTGTATAAAGGTTCAGATAACTGGAGCTGTAGATTTGTGTGCTATAGCTCACATTATGTTTTTCCAACTGATGGAGTCTTTTAAGTCATATGGTACTTAAATGGGAGAGGTTTAGATTGGATATAAGGAAGAAATTCTTTCCTGTGAGGGTGGTGAGGCGATGGAATGGGTTGCCCAAGGAAGTTGTGAGTGCTCCATCCCTGGCAGTGTTCAAGGCCAGGTTGGATGAAGTCTTGGGTGGCATGGTTTAGTGTGGGGTGTCCCTGCTTATGGCAGGGGGGCTGGAAGTAGATGATCTTAAGGTCCTTTCCAGCCCTCACTATTCTATGACTCTATGCAAGACTGTCATCAACCTGATGGGTTGCATTAATTATTTGCATTGTACCATCAGTGTGCGGGAGTTCAGAAGACTTCACAGACATCATGGTGGATTGTCCACTATACATGTAAGAATTGTGCAGTTATGGTTACCATTAAGGCTTTTAATTTATATCTGTGGTGCTTCTGTTGTGAAGGTAGTGGCAAGGAGGCTAAAGCAAAAAGAGGTGAGGCTGGAGCATCCCCTGTGTGCTTCTGTTACTAGATCTATCTGGGTCCTGCAGATATAAATACCATCTTATTCTAAGCCTGCTCAAGAGGAAGCAGTCCTGTTGCCAAATTACTTGCTTCAAGAGCTCTAATAATTTTACAAGTATAATTGTTTTTATGCTGCTGTTGAATTTGCATAGGTTATGTGACATGACAGTTATCTGTGTCAGAGAAACACTGATCATCAGTCAAGGAAATCAAGGAAAACAGGTACATGGTTTCTTTTTCTTACAGCTGGTATTGTAAAAACAGTTACAAAAGGGGATGTTCTGTAAATATATACAGTATCATTCTCCTATAATTTAAAGCTAGAAATGTGTATGCAAGGTTTTATAGCTATTTACTGCTCTTTTCTGTTACACAGGAATACTTACAATTCTTTCTGATGTTTCTGAGAGCAGTGGTGTTAATGCTCTGTTGTAATATCAGCCCAAGTGTCTATGCTGATGACTGATTTAAACCTCTGACTCTGCTTGTTGTATTTCCAAAAGCCTGAGCTGGTCTATAGAAGAAGGGTGCTTTTGCAGCTAGTCACCTTGGTGGAGTCACGATGGGCATGTGGTAAGGCAGCTCTCTTCTCACCAGATGCTTGGCTCCTCCACATTCACAAGCACTCCTGGGAATGGAATTGGGAATTTTATGAGCTCAGGGACAGTGGTTTTGATGGAAGTGCACAGGGTTCAAAAGAAAATAAATTACTTTTGGTAATTGAACTATGACTTGCACTCAACTTCAGTTTCTCTCACACTAAAAAGAAAAGCAGAATCATTCTCACATAGAACCTAAAAAAATGGCAAACAAATTGTTGTAACTTTATTGACAAATGACACGTATTACCAAAACCCAGAATTTCATGTGACTTGGTAGTAAACCTAAATTTCCACTCTATTACTTCATTATTTATTTACATTGTTGTTATACTTACATCCTCATTGGATTATAATATTCTTGTGATTTGTTTGGCCATTGGAAAATTTCATGTGATTAATGCTAAGTACCAAAATGTGAAAAAACATTAAACCATGCTGTCCACCCTGAAGAGTAATGGAAGAGGCTGTCCTATTTCTGAGTTCTTTACTTTGGATTAAATCAATTATTTCAGCACTATAAAGAAAAATCTTGTGTCTCAAACAATAATTACCAAGTAGACACTCTTTAACATCCAGAACAAACATCTGGATCATATTGACTTTCTTTTCACCATGGTAAAAAGGGTGAATGAAATATAATTCCTGCTTTCTGATGTCATAAGGATTCCTTCATTCTCACAGCAGCTGGGGCTCCCAATACACATTAGCATTTATGTATTATTCTTTTTTTAAGTGTTGCAGATGTTGTGTGTTTTAAAAATAATTGACACATCTTACTATGAGCTGGCTTCTGTGTCAAATGGAGTAGATATATGAATTATTCTTTATGTGCAGCCTTTGTTAATCATTATTTTGAGCAAAATAGAAAACGTTTATGTCCTTGTTGGATATATTAGTACTATCAGAATGAAGTTATAATTCCTAATTGCTTATGAATAGAATAAGCTGATTTATTTTCATCTTCTGCACATGTTTGTGTTTTGGGGTGGGTTTTTTTTGGCATTCATAACAGTTTCTTGGATCTGGATGTATGCTTGATTTTTCTTACGTATTTCTAATGCTCTATTATTTCAAGAATAATATTTTTAATACAGCATAATCTTCTGTGATAAACTGTAGCAGATTGGCTCTGGGACAGAAAAAAGCTAGGCTAAATCTTGGTCTGAATGTTAGGCCCCTTGTTAGGTTTTAAAAGAAAGAACCTGCATTAAAAATAGTTTGACTCTTTTATGTGGTGGATTAGCCTGGGTTTAGCTGCTTTGAAATCTGGTAATCAGATAAAGTTCTGCACAAAGCAACTGCAGCTATTTGCTCTAGTGCTTATGGTATGGACCAGCTTGAGGTCAGTGATCAAGATGAAGGTACATTTCAAAGAACTTCCCTTGGGAATGTGCACTGAGCACTGCTGATGGATCAAAAGCACTGGTCTGTGGTGATGAAAAGGAGCAGAGAAGCACTTACTGTCATGGAAGTACAAACTGTGTTTGCAATAGCGCTTGGCATCTATTGTAAAGTGCATGGCTATCGGGACAACAGAAAGCATGACAGTCTGTGTTACGTACTTAATCTTCTGAGCAGAATTATTTAACCAGCTGCGGCACTTCTCTTTCATGTCTGGACAAGGAGGCCTAGGCACTGGTGTAGGTTTTCTGAGAGTGAAACTGGTCCATTTTCCCTGACAGTGGAACTGATTCAGTTTTGCTGAACTGAATGTCTTCATCACTGGGGCTGACCCTGGCTGCCCTGTTGTTGGGTGCAAGAAGGGTTGTGATGCACCTAGGCAGACAGTCCTCTAAAATAGCAAACATAAGATTTCTGTTGTCACTCTGGAGCAAGAGGAGAGACTTTCCTACTTGTTTCCTATGTTTTCCCAAAATTGCAGGCATTCTTCTTGGTTGGACTCTGTAGCCTGGTAGAGGTGAACATGAATAATACCATTGCACTTCCTTTGTGATAAAATCATATGCATTCCAGCCTAGGATCCACTGAAACTTGCAGACAGGCACACACAAGCAAAAGGCAATAAAGCTGTTTAATTTGATTTTTTTCCCTTCTCTATATCAATTTAAGAGAGAGAATTGGCTTATTTCTTGCAGTTCAAAACAAGCACATAAGCTTGTTGGCATATAAATATACCTAGAGAATGCAGCAAGTCTTGTTCAGTGGGATTGATGCAGACCTGCAACATGAGTGTCTTAGGTAGCTTTTGTTATGGCAACTGCTAGTTGTAGAAAGAAAGAGTCTGAATGTCCCCTCCTTGCTGCCTGTATGAAATTGTTAGTGAGCATAACAGGCCAGCAAAGTTCTTACCTGGAAGTCCTGGAACTGTTATGAAGTATGTGAAGAAGTAACTGCTGTGTTTTGAAAATTTCATAGCAGAGTTAGGAACTGTACAATATATAGGATTGTATTCCATCTTCCTACCTATTTCAAGAACAGTTCCTGCACAAAAGGTTTGTTGGGATTTTTGCCCTCTAAATACTGAAGTGAGCACACTATCATGTTGGTGATGAAATTTTTTGTAGGCAGTCTGAATTTCTTGCCTTCACAGCATGTTCTGTTGTGGTGGTATCCCTTGAACTTGTTCTGCCATGACAACTGTACATAGTGACTGCAGACCTGAGTGACTCAGAAATAGTCTGGCAGTCAGTCTCTGGTTGTAATGTTTTAAGAAGATAGGTACGAATATAGGAGGATTTGCTGTGCTTAATGACAAATGTATTAAATAAGTGTAAAATGTAATAAATAGGTGTAATAAAACAGAGAATGCATTAAATTTAGTGTGATTGCAGTGATTTTAAGAGAGAGTTGCTCTAATATGTCTTACTCATGCAGTAGGTCCAAGATGACAGCCAAAACTAAGAACTGCCTAGAAAGCCTTATATCAGTGAGGAGGAAGATGATTATAAGTAGCAGTTTGTGTCTTGGGACAGTTAAGACTTGTGTTTATCTTCCAGTTCTGTGAATGCCAGAAAGGACAATTCCTCCTGTATGGGATATTTGTGTTTCCTTTGCTCCTGTATGTGTTTTGATAGCTCTTTCCTTATGACTAATGCATACTAGGATTTACTTCAGTAAATGCACAGACTGCCTTCTTGGAAACCACTTGGAAAATTACACCAAGACTGAAGTGAATTCATGTGTGAAATTTCAAAAGTCTCTTTTTGTGTCTGAAGCACTGATGAGAGCACTACAAATTAACAATGAGAACATTAGTGTAGTTATGATGTCTCAGATTCCATTACAGCTGAAATGTTTTCAGCTAACAAACACAGCTGCAGCTGTTGTTGTCATGTTGATCTCCAGAACCAAATGGAGAAAGAAGAGACAGGAACACCATGAAGAGTAAGATGATGTTATGGGAGTTAGGCTGATATTGGCACTCTCCTTAGGTGGCAAAAAGTGATGGCAAAAAAGAGGAAGGTGATATGGGGTGCAAAAAAAGACAAATGCGGTCAGGTGGCTGCTGCTCTCCAAGCAGATGTGCTGCTGGTGCAGCACACTGCTTGAATTGTTTGCAAGCATTTTTGACAGGTTCTCTCTAATCTTTTCATTAGAGACTGGAAACTCATTAATCTAGAAAATATCCAGTAGCTTTGCTTTAGCTCATACTCAGGTATGAAAGTGCCAGAGGTACTTGGCAAAGGGGCACAGAGCAGAAGTTATTTAGGTTTTAGGTGCTGAACTGTTAATGGGCCCTAGGGAAAGTCTGTTGTGAGCATGCTATTCAGTAAGCATTCAGTATGTATCTTCCTTGGAAATATCCAGTTTTAGTCACCAGTAGGAAAAATGCTGGCTACTAGCCTGATTCACAAAGGTGATGTTTGTTAAATGCTCTCTGAAGTTATATTGCCACATACTTTCAGATTATGGTTAAGCAGCTATAGACATTGAAATATTTCTCAGTACTGGTTTAAAGTGCAAGCAAAAAATCCTATCCAATTTCCTTCAAAACACTAACCTTAATACAAACCATAAAAGAACCAAAAAGTTCACCTTCTATTTTTGCTTGTCTTTGTCATCTCTGACATGGGGACAATTGACATATTCTCACTCCTTTGCTGCTGGAGATCAGAGTATTCCTGAAAGAGCAATGATTTTATACCTTTCTGTGTTTGCTGGGATATTTTAGTGTATACCACAGAATCTGCCTGCTCCTAGTCTTGCTTCACAGCTGCTTGAACATAAAATGCAAGAACCAGGTAACAGAACACCAGTGGCTGGGGTTGCTTGTGTGTCTGAGCTGGTTCACTATTATTTAAATAGTACAGTTTTGTGCCCTCTAACCCCTTCCTTATTTTTTTTCCAGTCCTGTCTTATGATTGCCCTGATACTGATGTGGCCTATTGAACTGGCTTTGCCATTAGCATTTTAGCTCAAGTTAGGGATGTTCTTTTGAAGCAAATCTCTGGATTGGTCCCTATTTTCTCTGGACCGTATTATGAAGAGTTCTGCAAGCACATAAAATAGGTTCCCATCAGATTAATTTAAAGTGAGAAATGCCATCTAGAAGGGCACATTAATCAATGTCCAAATGTCAATGGGCAATCAGTTCCTGGACCAGGACCAGAATTGCACTGAAGTAGATGTGATGGAAAATGTTGACATGAATATTGTATGGTGGTCAGGTTTTCAGTAGTAGCTGTGCTGAACTGTTTGCTTGCAAAATGCAAGAAATTATAATCTGGGTTATGATTACTGGAAATGCCAGATTGTTTTTTTTAACATTGGTGAGTTAAGTTCCTGGAGTTGTATTCATTGGATACTACAGCCAGCACAAGGTGTGTTGTGGAAGGATGCATCTGGTAGTGGGAAAATGAAGGGAAACGGTTATCACAGCTTTCCCTATAACTTGCCTTACTTTGGGGAAAACTGAAAGTAATTTCTGTTATATATCATACAGTCGGTTGTCTTGCCTTTTGCTTCCGTGCAGTGAATAGAAATCTGTTAATCGCTTGCTGATCAGTGGCAGCACTTTTTTTCTTTTTTAAGAAAAAGCTTTGTATTGACCTCTTTTGACTCGCCACAGGCCGTGACTGTCATACTGAACAAAAGAGACTTTGTTTCCTTATTTAAAGTGACCTCAATGTGAAATATTCAATCCTTTCGTAACTCAGAGAAACATATAGAAGGGCAGGATCTGGAACAGAGATAGAGCTCCAGTAAATGATTGTGCTTATTCAGGTATAGTAGTGAGCCTTATTTAGGTATAGTAGTAAACAGTGTCATTTACAAGAAAATGTTACTGATTTTGAGACTTACAGGGAATTTTGAGTTACTCTACAAGGAATTATATTCCAGATCAATTTTTAAGTGGAAGAGAATATATCTTCGGTACCATTAGTTCTTTTCTGCTTCAGTAGATACCATCAGTCTGTGATAAAGCTTCAGGGAATCCCCTGTAAATTAAGGTTTCCTGGAATGCAATTTGCCAAGATGTACGTTATCCTATATTTTATAACGATTTTGGTACTTTGGGCATTATGGTTAATTTGATAACTTGTAACAGTTAACCAAGATGTGCAAACTGTTAGGAAAGAAGAAAATTTGCTGTGACTCTGCCCTTTCACTGGGAAAGGGAAAGGGTGGTGGTTGCCCATTATCCAGCTGTCAGTAGCATGAGCCATCTTAATTTGACAGTTAAGAACAAATGGTAGGAAAAAGGAAACAATAGTAATAAATGGTTAAGATGATGCAAGTAACTGATGTTCCTTAAGAGCTTTGCTTGAGTCAGGAGCTTTCAGCTTGTCGATCTATATCCAGGGGCATGGATCACGGACGCTGCAGAGAGGCTTCCTGCTCTAGTAAGTCCCACTGACTATTGCCCACTTCTACTGATCCATGTGGATGCTAGGGATATAGATAGCAGTAGCCCAGAGAACATAAAGGACTACAAAGCCTTGGGAGAAGTGGTTAGGGGCTCTGGAGCTCAGATTGTCTTTTCATCAGTCCACCAGGATAAAGGGGAGGACTTTAAAAAGGCTGGGAGGATTGGCCAGGTTAATAAATGGTTAGAATGGTAGTGCCATAGTCAGGGGTTTGGGTGTCTAGAACTTGGGACTCAGTTTAGCAGGCCAGGTCTATTGGGGGCTGGTGGAGCTGCTCTGATAAAGAAGGGGAAGAGCGGTTTTGGTAGGAGGCTTGCCAGGTCAAGAAAGCTTTAAACTAGATGTGCTGGGGGAGGGGGACATCATTCCATCCCAACACACCCAGTCAGTTGCCAGCACCTATAATAAATGCTTGGAGCAACGTAGAGATATTACAGCCGCTCCAGCCAATGAGCCAGCTTCATTTGGAGCTGGGCTCAGATGCCTCTATGCAAACACCTGTAGCATGGGGAACAAACGAGAGAAATTAGACATGTGTGCATGACTACAGGGGTATGATATAATAGGCATCACAGAAACATGGTGGGATGGCTCCTATGACTGGAGTGTTGGAATGGAAGGTTACAGGCTCTTTAGGAAAGACAGGACTAGTAGGCGGGGAGCAGGAGTTGCCCTCTATGTTAAGGATAGGCTGAAGAGTATAGAACTCTCTCTGGGGACAGGTGAGCAGTCAACAGAGAGTTTGTGGGTCAGGGTTAAAGGGAGAACAGCGATGGGAGACATAACTGTGAGGATCTGTTACAGACTGCCTGATCAAGAGGACTCTGTGGATGAAGTGATTTATAGACAGATAGGAACAGCCTCAAACTCGCAGGCCCTTGTTCTCATGGGGGACTTCAACCACCCTGACATCTGTTGGAGTGACAGTACGGCCCGGCACAAATGATCCAGGAGGTTCCTTGACTGTGTGGAAGACAAATTCCTTCTGCAAGCAATAGAGGAGCCAACAAGGAGAGGTGCCCTGCTTGACCTTGTGCTCACCAACAGGGAAAGGCTCCTTGGAAATGTGATGCTCCAGGGCAGCCTTGGATGCAGTGATCATGAGATGGTAGAATTTGAGATCCTCAGGATGGTGAGAAGAGCGTGCAGCAAACTCACTGCCCTGGACTGCAAGAGAGCAGACTTTGGCCTCTTCAGGAACCTGCTTAGTAAGGTTCCATGGGATATAGCCTTAGAGGACAGAGGGGCCCAAGACTGCTGGATGATATTCAAGGATCACCTGCTGTAAGCTCAGGAGTGTTGCATCCCAACAAGAAGGAAGTGCAGTGGGAGGGCCAGGAGACCTCCTTGGATGGATAAGGAGCTGCTGAGGAAACTTCGAAGGAAAAAAAAAAGAGGCTTATAAAAGGTGGAAGCAAGGACAGGTGTCCTGGGAAGAGTACAGGGATGTTGNGGGAGGGCCAGGAGACCTCCTTGGATGGATAAGGAGCTGCTGAGGAAACTTCGAAGGAAAACAAAGAGGCTTATAAAAGGTGGAAGCAAGGACAGGTGTCCTGGGAGGAATACAAGGATGTTGTCTGGGAAGCTAGGGACCAGATGAGGAAAGCTAAGGCCTAGCTAGAATTGAACTTGGCTAGGGATGTGAAAGATAACAAGAGGGGATTCTACAGGTATGTATTGAAATAAAGACAGACCGGGGACAATGTGGGCCCTCTCCAGAACGTATTGGGAGAACTGGCTACCCTGGATTTGGAGAAGGCTGAGGTTCTGAATGACTTCTTTGCCTCGGTCTTCACTGGCAAATGCTCTTATCACACCACCTATGTCTTGGAAGGCAGACACAGGGACTGTGAGAATGAAGACCTTGGGCCCACTGAGGGAGAGGATCTGGTTTGAGACCATCCTAAGAACCTGAACATGCACAAGTCCATGGGGCCTGGTGAAATCCATCCGCGGATCCTGAAGGAGCTGGCAAATGAAGTCGCTAAGACAGTGGCTATCATATTTGAAAAGTCATGGCAGTCAGGTGAAGATCCCAACAAATGGAAAAGCAGAAATATAACCCCCATTTTCAGGAATGGGAAAATGGATGACCCAGGGAATTACAGACCAGTCAGTCTCACCTCTGCGCCTGGCAAAATCTTGGAGCAGATTCTCCTGGAAGGCATGCTAAGGCACATGAAAAACAACGAGGTGCTTGGTGGCAGCCAGCATGGCTTCACTAGGGGGAAATTCTGCCTGACCAATTTGGTGGCCTTCTACGATGGGGCTGAGGAACTGATGGACAGGGGTAGAGCAGTTGATGTCATCTANTAAGGGGAAACCTGACCAATTTGGTGGCCTTCTACGATGGGGCTGAGGAACTGATGGACAGGGGTAGAGCAGTTGATGTCATCTACCTGGACTTGTGCAAAGCATTCAACACTGTCCCACACGACATCCTTGTCTCGAAATTGGAGAGACATCAATCTGATAGGTGGGGCACTCAATGGATAAAGAACTGGCTGGATGGCTGCACACAAAGAGATGTGGTCAGTGGCTCAGTGTCCGGCTGGAAGCCAGTGACGAGTGGTGTCCCTCAGGGATTGGTGTTGGGACTGGTCTTGTTCAACATCTTTGTCGCTGACATGGACAGTGGGATTGAGTGCGCCCTCAGCAAGTTTGCTGATGACACCAAGCTGTATGAATGTTCCATCCCTGGCAGTGTTCAAGGCCAGATTGGACGCAGCCTTGGGTGGCATGGTTTAGTGTGAGGTGTCCCTGCCTATGGCAAGGTCCTTTCCAACCCTAACTATTCTAGGGTTCTGTTCTAATTAGTGGATTCCACGTAAAAAAAATATCCTAAGCTACCTCAAAGGTTTTTCATTAGAACATTTTTGTGTCTGGAACAGAAGCAAAAAGGCCACAATTTCAAGAATTTAGGTTTCAGATGATTATTTCTTGAGAGCTTAATGTTAGCAGTGTTTCCCTTTAGAGTTGGGAAGCTTTTTGTCAAGGTGAAATGTGTTTGAATAGACAAATGTGCTGCAACCTAAATATTCAGTAGCTCTTGGATTTTGGAGGTATGTAGTGACTAGGGGAAGCTGTGATAAAATCATAGGAGTATATAAATATATATATGTTTATTTCTCACAGTTTGTTGCTATTAGTAGTCTGTTATGAAGGACAGAAGGGACCTTAGGATGCAATGATTATCCTTATTGGGGGGGGGGGGGGGCATT
>NDXB01009113.1:91229-104188 GCA_002631895.1 Agapornis roseicollis
GATTTCCCTGTTTGGGGGGGGGGGGTGTCATCTTTGATATTTTTAGAGATTAAATAATTTCTTTGGCAGAGTGATTTGGCATGCCCAGTCGTGTTATATGGTATCTGTCTTCTTCCTGTTGAAGGGCCTATACAAATAACAAACTATAGAGAGATCTTCTGTACAAAGATTGTTCACTTGAAAGGAAAAATATGAAGCGGCTTTCTTGTGAGGAAGGGGCCTATCTGAAGGCACTTTTGAACTGCCTTTGGGAAAACTATATAAACTCTTAAATGGCCTTACAGATTTATTTTATTTATATGTATAGATGACTTCTAGTCCTACAGGCTGAGAATAACTAATATGGTAAGGACTAGCTCATTGTACATTGTTGTCTGCATGGATTTTGATAAGTCTTGGCAGTTTCTGTAAGTAACTGCTTTCAGTTTCGCAAATATTAACAGTCAGGTACTAAGAGCAGAGCTTTTGACAAGAAGAAGCAAATGCTGCAGAGGAGAAATATATTGGTTAAAGAACAGGATAAGATGAGCAAGTTAGGGCTGGGCTTTCCTTAAAGACAAACTGATTGTTTGGGATAGCTCATGGCTGCTAGTTTCTGAGAAAATTTAAGTGATTTATATTTAAGATATTTATGTTGGAAAAGTCCTGGTTATTCCAAGTGGAAATAGGTGGTTCTGAAATGTATTATGTGTTTGAGTGCTTGTTAATTCCTGGTAATCTATTATGAATAATTAGTATTGGCCTAAAAGTTGATATAGACTTAATATTTCTCTGCTTCTGTATAAACAATGTTTGCAATCCAAAAGCTGTCACTGCTGTTAACGAATCCTACGTAAAGCTTTTAGCAGCATCAATTTGTTGCGTCCCCTCTGTATTTATAGTGTCAGTAGATCTCTGTTAGAAATTTTGTTTATTGAATCACTTTAGTAGTGGAAGATAAAACAGTTTCTCATGAGGACTGTAATAATCTCATGGAAGATCATTGTGTTTAAATACATTTCAGTGTGCAGTTCTTCCTGTTATAGGGCTGGTTCTGGGGAGTTAGCACCTGCCTGTAATCCCAATAATTTTTGTGTAGTTTTGTTGGAGAAACTGGAGGAGCAGTAGATGATAAACCTGAGAGGAAAAGGGTTGGATTTCAGGTGGCCATGTGGATACGTTCACCACCTGGCTCTGTTTTATGAACAAAATGCAATGTTACTCTAAGTCTAAATGTTGAAGAGGCATACAGTAAATATTACCCTTCCATGCTAATTTGACACCTGAAGCAAGTCTTTATATTTGCTTTGAGGTTACTGGAAAACATTTTAACACTCAGCACACTTGATTTCTTCTTTTTTAAACTGGGGTAGCCTGGGAACTATTAAGTGCCAAATGCTTTCATCAAAGCCATAAACAAAAGGGGATTCTATAGGAAATCCATTTACTCCCAGGAGGTTTCAACAAAACACACTTTCACTTATTCAAAGTGGAGGAATAAATCTGTAGCTCTTTTTAAAGAGACTTACTTCACAGTCCTAGGAGGCAGACACAGTACTGGATTTAAAACAAAAGCTGTAACAAAAGCATCCTCAACAGGCTCAGCAAACTGGTCATATTTTATAGGTCAGTAATATATCTGTATGTGAGAGCTATTCAGTCACTGCCCAACCTAGCAACATAGTCTACGAAGGGAAAAATATGTGCTGTAGGGATGCTGATTTTGATTAAATAAAGTAACATTGAGTGAATCAGCTTCTAGGCTAAAAGAAAAAGCTGTGCTCCCATAGCTGTGCTCATGAGATAGAAAATTACTTCTAAAGCAATGGAAAGCTTGAAAAAACAATCTTGTGTTTTACCTGTATTTAATTGGACTGTATTTTCTGGAGTTGTCTTCCTCGTTGCAGATCATCTTTATACATAAACACTCTGGTAATTAACCACATAAACACACTAGTAATTAACCTTGCCTGACTTATTTAACAATGACACAGTTGTTACCACAGCAGAGGATCCTAACTCAAGCATGGGGCTGACATTACTGAATAAATACAGCAAAGGGAAGCTGGCTAGCTCCGGAGGTTGGCTCCTGCACCACACTATAACTGTGAATGGCAGCCAACAGGGAATGGATCTATATGCATCCATCTGTTGTCTTATATCTTGGGTATATGAACTACTATATGGCTTTTGGTGGCAGAGACTACTTCTGCATGTATTTCTACCAAGTATTGGGGTGTTAGAAGCTGATCAACTGTGTTTATTTAGCACAGCATATGGAAATATCCCCTCAGATGTATTTTCTGAAAAGAGCAGGCTACAGCATCTATCAAAAGTCAGTTTGGGAGTTTTAGTCAGTCAGGTAACTTACAGAGCAGATTGGCACTTGTTAGACAATTCACAATCATTCCTTTTGCCACAGTGAGAGGGAACAGTCACAGAAAAATACTTAGCCAAATCCACACTGCTACAGTCATCTGCCCAGTGGTGTGTGGATCTGTGATGCAGAATTCTACAGCAGAACAAGCAAGTCTTTCATGTGGTTAGCAGTGTTGTTCCTCCTCAGTCACAGCATTTGCTGCTGGAAATTAATCTTTGCTTGCATCCTGATCTTACAGTTTAGGAACAAAACATACCCTGAAACAATACCAAAAAGAATAAGGAAACTGGCTGGATTTCTTTTCCCTCTGTCACTTATAAGTTAGATGAAAATAAGGACCTTTCTGAGATTTTAGATTTCAGCTATTTTAATGAAAATTATTTGGAAAGAATCACAATAAACTGCAATTTTTATAGTTTAAGGTCTGTATTACTTAGAAAAAAAAATATTTTCCGATTGTTAAAAAAGAGAGTTTGAATCAGTATTGTACATAGTATATAAACCAACAGGAATGAACTGCAAAGCTAGCAGTGTAAATTTTATATATAAAATTACTTTTAAACATATAGTACATATGACTCAATAAAATTAATAGTGAGAATTTTGGGTTGGTTTTGTGTGGTTTTTGGTTTTGGCTGGGGTTTGGTTTTTGGTATTGTGTGTAGTTTTGTTTGGGTTTGTTTGTTTTGTTTTGTTCTGGTGGCTTTTCTTTGTGTGTGTGTGTGTGTGTTGGCTTTGTTTGTTTGGTTTTTTTTTTCCTGAAGCTATGGTTTCCAGATGTGTGGGATCAACAATAGTCTTGCCAGGTTTGATGGTATGTTGTGGCTGAAGACTTGAGGCTTAAAGATGCATATTGTGTGCAGTGGACAGAACAGCAAGGAAGGCTGAGAATGGCTGAACGTATTAATGCTTACCAAGGTTTCTGACAAGGGTATAGGAATAGTTATATTTACTGTAAGGAGTATTTGAAACTGGCAACATTATAAGAGAAGATAGTATATAAAATTTCCATTGCTTGAAAATGTGTTACTCTGAGTTCATTATAGTATGTGAGCTGAACTGAGAGGATGCTTTCTAATGGATATTGCTTCATCAAAATTCATCGTTTCTATGATTTGCTGATACTCTGCAGTTTATATGTAAATGACTTTACAGTTTTACCTGCAAACAAAAAACTGTATGCTTGCAAAAAAACCCACCCCAAAACAAATAATTGCTAATATGGTAATATTTGAAAGATTTAGCACATCATGTAGACAGTCATACTAGGATTTTAATCCAGCTAACTCCACAGAAAATGTTGTAGACCCTTTTAGATACTATTCACTTGAAGATTACTTTAGACTTTGTTGTTAAGATTCTGATAATGCAGCCCAGTGCAGCAACTTTGAGAACAGGCACCAAATTTGGAGTGAGTTCTTGCCCAGAAACTGTCAATGTGACTTCCTCACAGAAGTCACAGGCACAGCACAAGGAACAGCCTTTCAATAAGAAATTACTCTAAGTCCACAGCCGGGAGCTAGGAAGGTTTGATGGGAATGGAAATAAGACCAGAAAATGATTAATTGCTTGTGTCAGCACTAGACTGAGGAAGGAAAAAAAAAAATCTTCCATACATGAAATTTCTTCAAAATCGTAGCAATGAATCATTGAGTAAATAGTTTAATTTTCATAAGTAACAAAAACATTTCGGTGTTGTCTTTGAGGCTTGAAAGGAAAAAGCATGATTTAATTCCAGCAGTGATAAATAACAAGTTGAAGCATAAGTTTCTTAATCACATCTGCAGAGTATTTTCATATACATATTTGGTTAATGTTACCTATTTCTAAGGAAAGACATTTCCTTTCCCCATAGTTGTAATGCTATTTCTTGTCATACAGAAACGGTTGACAAGCAGTGCTCAGAACACCCTCAGTGGTACTTAGGTTTTTGTGGGTAAGTTTCTAAATGTTCTTAGGGTTTTGTCCTCATCCACCTGTACAAAACAAAAAGAATGCCTGAGCTGAGCTCACCACCAGAACTGCCAAATCTTCCAGCAGATCAGGAGATCTTTGACCTGCAGCATAACATGCAGAGAGCTAATGAAGACCCAAATTCCAGACACTGTCATGATATGTTCAGTTCAGGCTCCTCAGTTCTGCCGCAAAGCGTTAATGTATGATTAACCAGGATACAGCTTTAGTAAAATGTGATGTCACTAAGGCACTTGAATTTGCAGTCCTCCCTTGCCTAGCTTGAAATATAGATGTAATAGCAAATAAACACTTTCCTTCTTTTGCTTTTTAAGATTTGCTGGACTCCAATTGCCAAGGAAGTCCCATTTGTTATAGGATGCTGAACATGTTTTATATTTTGTTCCTCAGAAGTTTATTATTAATTTGGTTGTTATTAATATTCACATGTAGGCATTTGTTTTTATGAGGAGTCCTATACTTGGTGATAAATAGAGAATGTATCGGATGCCAGCCATAGGGTAGTCGTTGCCATGTGCTAGTAACTCTCATTGTCTCAAGCTGGTTCATATTGTTTTGTTTTCTTTTCCTGCAACATTTTAAAATATAACTTGCTTTTAAATGCACTTTTTTCTCTTAGACAGATATTGCTTCATTCTTAATACAGTAGGAGACCGATTCAAAGTCTCTGTGAGCTTCCTGCCATAGAAAAATAAAGAAGAAATCTATAACAAAATGGAAGATCGGTATTGTGACTGACAGTTTTCTTAATAAGATGATATGAGAGCAAACTTGGAATTCAGAGCAATAGACTACTAGGGCTCCTGCTCCCTGTGGACAAGACAGGCATATAAATCTTAAAAATTAAATTCTTTACATTCTTGAGACTAAGTTGAAAATGGCAGTTTGTATTGAGGCCTGTTTTGGCTTTTACTGATTAAAGAAGTGTTGCACACAGCGTTACATGAATGCATAAACCAGTGAGCTTTTATCAATCTTACAGATGCTGCTGCCACCAGTTTCCTATAATAATTTATCAGTATGACTTGCTAACCACAATCAGATCAGCTGTGTGTGGCAATAAATACTTCATAACCACCCAAAGGAATAGAATATAACCTGTCTGAATACCAGGAATGTAGGCATTCTACATCTTTGTACAGTGGTTATCTCTTAAGTGCAACACAAAATATAAAGGGCAGTGGCAATACAGATAACTATAATTCTAATACTCAGACTGTTTTGGAATAATTTCAGATGTGCTATCAGCTGAAATAAAATGTCACTTTCTGTCATTTTGCATTTGCAAATCAGTTTCCTAGCTACTCTGAATATTTCAAACATATATTATATGCAGAAATACCATATAATAAATGTTGCAAATCATTTCCTGGAAAACTCTACAATTGGTCTATGAATAATTTCCAAGCAGAAATCATTGACCTTTGATTAGATGTAATATGATTGAATGTCTAATATGTCCAAGAACTAAAATTATGATGTTCTTAATCACAAAGCACCAAATTCAAAACACTTCTACATGCAAAGGGTGCTTTTTGAGCAGATATTTCAGTAAAGGCTTGGCTACTGATTGTCAAAGTTGTGTAGCAGGTTTTTTCAAAGAAAAAATAAACAACCCTAAAACATAAGACCCTGACAAATCATAGATAAGTTATTTTGTTTCCATGGATTTCATATCCAGATTGGTATCATGCCTATCAAGTAAAACCTATACAATAACATATGCAGGTAGTCACACCTTTGTTAAAGCAACTTTACATAAATCCTAGCATTATAGTTACTTCTCAGTGAAGCTAAGAAATCATGTTTAGAAAAAAATAGAGTTGGGAAGATGTCTTACACAGGAACCCACACCCAGCTCCATGCTGTGTTCACTTCAGGGGAGAAAGGATCAGCTTCTGCTGTGTATAACTATGAAATCTGTTAAATACAGCTTTGCAAAACTTTGGGAAAGAAGCTGAAAATTACGGGTCTTAGGGACTGCTATTGTGATCAGTGCTTGCACAGCCAGCAATAAGATTTCTTCTTAATCTGCACACATTCATTATAAATGGTCTGAACAAATAATCAAGAGCAGTCTATGCTTGGCTCAAGAATAGGGATGTTTAAAAATACTGGGAAGAATATAATGAATTTTCTCCTACATCTCTGATAGCTTCCTTTCAGCTATCAAGGGGACTATGAGCTATCCTTTCACAAAGTAACTGGGCAATTACACTCCATCTGAATAATTCAGATGCACAGCATGGATTCCAGTATAGGCTTTTCTGAACAATTTCAAATCAGAATGAGAACCACTGATGGGTTTTTTGTGGTGTTTTTTTGTTGGTTTTATTTTTTTTTCGGTTTTGTTTTGGTTTGTTTTTTTTTTCCACTGTAGCTTTTTAACAGTGTGCAAATAGCAATAGAAATCAGCTGTGCATTGCACATGCTATGTGATTTCTTAGGGTGAACAGGGTTGTAATACTTTGCTTTGCTCAATGTTTGTTCAGTGTTGAACTGCATTACTGTAAACAGAACTGCTTCCTCAGTAACCTTGTGTTATTTTCTAAAAGGAGTGCAATCGAAAACAAATGGTATTATTTGAAAGTTTATTTTTTTGTTTCACAAATAAAGCAGAGCATCCAGTGCTTAAAACCAGAACTGACAAAGAGCTACATATTGTGGTCATCACAGCATCACTAGATGGCTAGTACTGCCATCTGAATGTCTCAACAGTAGCATTGCCACTGGATTTCTTTGGTGCCAAAGAGAAAGTCCTGTTCAACCAGAACTCTGCAGCAGGACTCTGTGTATGGCCACTCTGTGTGGTGGTAGAGTGGTTAATGCCTTTACAGCCCATTGGTAGGTAGAATAAACACTGTAAATAATCTGCAGAAATAGTCCATCGTTAGAAGGAAAATATGGTGACTTTCCCAACCAGGAGGACAGAAGTTTATGATGTAAGGAATGATTTATACCTTACTAAACAAGTTCTTTGATATTTGAATCCCTTTCCTTGCTTTACCACTTCCTGCCTTCATTTACTCTCTAGTCTCCTCATCTGCCAAGTTTGTTTCCTTTGGGTGGACAGCACTTTGGGATAATAGCATTATTATTGATTTTAAAAAAACAACCAACCAAACCTGTCTGTTGCCTCAAGTTAAATAAACTTCCTACTCATAGTGTTAAGAGTATGCAGCTGCTGGTATCATTACTATTTCTTCCCTTGCTTTCATGGTTTAAGGTGAGACACTGTCCTTCACCCACTGAATTACAGAGGTAATTTATTGCTTAAATGAATAGTCCAGTATTTCAGCAAATAAAATTTAATTGGAACCCTGTAGAATTCTGGTCATATACATTGGCTCTTTGCTCAAATAAATGCATATGAATTGACTTTCTGAAAATTAAAGATGGCTGTGTGGTATGTTTCTTTTGTTTGCACAGTTCATTTGGCCCCAAGTTCATATTTGTTAAAACTTTTAAACATGTTTACAACATTAAGTGCCTATAGTTCCATATAAGCTTGCAGACTTTGAATACCTATTCAAAATTGGTTAAGACTCAAGTCCTGCTTAAAATCCTTGTTTGATTAAGTTTTGCAAATAATCTTAAGTGTGTATTTGCTCTTAAGGCCTGCTCTGTAGACAAAGATTCCTTACAGCTTAGTGATTCATGATGGAAAGAAAAGATCAAAAGACTGCAGAAGAGAAAGTACTTGACTTTTGAGTCAGTGTTGGATCAAGTCTCGGAAGATTTAGAGTCCTGGCTGGGCCACAGACTTCCTGTATGGACCTTGTATCTCGGTTCTTTCTTCTGTAAGATAGAGATAAGAACGTTGCCTTGTCACAAAATCTGGAGGAAAATATTTCTGATGTTAAGGAAATAGACATTTCAATAGTAAGGAAAAAAGGATTCTATGGCAAACAACTAAGCATGGAAGTGAGGACAACTAGTTTGAAATCAGTAGTTTAATAAAGCATTTCTTCAACTCTGTCACATATTTTTATTTGGCCTGTTGCTATGGCATGTAAAAATAAAGGGAATAACCTTAACTTGAGTTTTGCATTAACTGTGTGGCTTAAAAGGAGGAGAAAGACAATTGTTTTGCATCCCTAGTTAATGCAATTAATGCATTTGCAACAGAATCACAGCTCTGTACTTTAATCACAGCTAGGTTACTTGCTCATGAAAATTTTCTACCTTGCAACTCTGTTCTTCTCTTTCTGTTCCTAGCTGATACTCCTGAATTAGACCTAAAAATAAATCTACTGTTTGCCTTTTTGGTGTTTTTCTTTTGCTTGAGGGTTGGGTTGTTTCTTTTGCTTCATTTTTTTTCTTCTGTTCTACAGACATCCTTTACTTTCAAAGCTCAGCTCAGTCACCTTGGACTAAGCCTCACTGCACTTCATCTTTATACTTGCAGAAATATAGATGATCTTAAACAATATAAAATCACTGCTACAGTATATAGAACATGACAGTAGTTTGGAGAGGAGAATTTCACAGTAACATGGAAATACAGATGTGACTCACAAAGAAGGAACGTGCCTATTCTGTTTCAGATCTGTTTTGGGGGCATTTTGTTCAAGCAGGAAAATGCAATAATGGTAGTCTAACTGGTAGTGGTAGCTTATTTTCTTCTCAGAGGTCAAATAAAGTCAGAATTGAATGTTATTTTTATGTTATGGTCTAGAATTATTTTAAAATTAGAGGAAAAACAGTAGACTTCTATAGCAGCATAAATCCAGAGAGTCCAGATCTGACTTGGCATAACAAGGTGGCTTTGAGTAGATGGTCACTAAAAGTATAGTGGAAGTCTAGAGAGGAAGAGTGAGCTTCCTGGGATGGCTCAAGCCCTTGCTGAGAGTCCAAGGGTGCAGACACACTGCAATCAGGAAACTAACATTAGCTCAGACAGGATGCATGAGTCAAGGTTATTGAAAGGAGAAGAAATTGTGGTATTTGGGCATCTGTCACTTGCCAATTGCTGAGCACTATTTGTGGTTCATGCTGCTGATCAGAACATACTGGAAAAGAAACAAAAATACTTTAAATTGGGTTAACAGCTAGCATCTGTCATGTGACTTACTGAAAGAGAGAACTGTTTAGCTGCAAGGACATGACCATAAAGGACAGTAAAGCAAAAGGTCATAGTACTGCGTTTCCCTTTTCCATCACACCCAGTCCCCTTGAATCTGTTCATCTTGGATGATAATGACACTATAATGAGTATAACCTGATGTTTGTAGTCCAAAAGCTGCAGCCTACATTTTTCTATTTTATTTTGTTTCAGTATTTTGTTTTATTGTTTTATTTTATTATTTTATTTTATTATGTCTTCTGAAGTAACATCCAAAATATGTAGGTATTCAAACAGACATTGCAACATGTCCCACTTGTGTGGTTTCATTTAGCCTGGCTTCAAAACAAAGGATCCCAGTGACCTTGCTCAGATCTAGTAACAGTAATTCCTCTTTCAAACTGTGCTTCGCTTTATTTAACAATTCTTACAGCTACTTGCATGGAGAAATATAGTCAAACAGTGCCACGGTACAGAGCAGAAACAGTTTCATTTAACATATGCTGACTAATACATGTTTGGTGTGAGCTTTAGACTGAAGTTCTGTCCATAGCTGGACATAAAGGCTTAGATGTGAATCTATTCTGAGAAGTCTCCCTACTTTCTTGGCCCCCAAATCTTTGTCTGAGATCTAGTACCAACTCTGAAATGAATTTCAATTGGTTTTTTGTTTTTCTTTAATAATTTGATGGTGTGTATTAGAATACAATTTTGCTTGGTGCAGCCTCCCTCTCCCCCCTCCATTCTGTATTTCTCAGATGTGTTAGACAAGAAATCTGACTCTTCCCTTGTTACAGTGTTTCTGTATCAAGAATATATTCATTGAATTTTTGCTTCTGACCTGTTTAAGCTGTTTTGGCATCTCTGGCATTTTCCAGGAGCAAAGAGTTTTCAAACTTTGAGCGATTGTTTATTACTGTGACGTTTTTATCCTGCTCTTAAATTCTCTTGGATATATTGGATAATCTTAGACAACAGTAAGCTGATACTCTGAATATGCTGCAGCTTGTCTCTTGTTATTGAAAAGACCGGTGCAGTAGTGCAATCAGTTGTCTTTTTTTTCTTGTAACTGAAATTTCTTCTCTACAGAGAAGATGGATTTCAGAAGTTTCCAAAATAGCTTGGAAAAACAGTGAAAACTATGAAGTAAAGCAGTCAGTTATTTTAAGACCTGCAGCATGTGTTTCTCTAAAATCAGTCCTTGTATTTGCTGTCCAAAAATGCTCAGTTCCCTGGTTTATATTTTTTAAAACCTAAAGTTATTTATAGGTTTGAATCTTTGCACCTGTTTTACCTTCTTTTTTCTCTTAAATAAAAGCACTGTTTGCATTTATTTGGCCAACAAAGCTTGAATTTAGATGGTAGGATTTATTGACTGGATGAACAGTGAGACAATTTGAATCCATTTATATATATTGTCTCAAATTTATAGGCTCTCAGTTTCTTAGAGCGCTTTTGCCTATTGTTTATATAGAAAAAGGCTTATCTGACCTTTGTGTTTACATAGCATGATGGATTTGCCTTTCAAACACTCATCCGTGATGGAGGTTATCTTTGATCTGCTTAACTGTATTGTTATTTTCATCTGGTGAAGGAATTAATCCATTTTATGCATAAATTTCCTGACTGGGAACATCACATTAATGCAGTTAAGGGGTGTTTCAACTGTATGTTTCATTAAGACAAGCAAAACCTCACAAAAGCAAAACTGTGGCACTTTCAGCAGGGTCACATTTGTTATGTTTATTTTATCTCAAAACCAAAACCTAATAGCGTATGTTTGTTGTTTATTACACATCTCAAATTGAAGTGTTTTCTTTGCCTTATAAGGCAGATTTTACTTAATAAGTCTGACAATTTATTTAACTCGGTTGGTGCAGCCAAAGCATGTTGCCAAATTACAATTAGGACATCTACTGTCCAGAATATTTATTGTAGTGCAGCTCCATTACGAAAAACAACTTCTAAATGATATGCCTGTGACTGGTTTATTGTGCTGTTTTACATTCGGTAGTAGCAGTCGTTCTTTGAAGACTTCTAAGGTTTCCTTTTCCTTTCTTCTGAAGCATTTTTTTAAAGCACCCGAACATCCAACCCTTCAAATGAATCAACACAGAAAATGCGTAAAACATTATTCCCTACAGTTCTTTGAATAATGTAGTGATCTGGGAGACACTTCAGGTTTTTGAAAGGCTTTCTGTCTGATTTCTACATATAGACATCTGTTGCTCTGCACTGTAATTAATTTGCTAAATCTAACTATGTTTCTGAAAGACGCATACTTTGGCTCTGCCAGGGCGGTGTCTCATGCATGTGAGGTATGAAGGCAAAAACAACATATTCAGATTAACTGCTTGTCTTTCCAGTCACTGAGAGGAGTTTTTTATGCTGTCTCCAAAAGTTCAGTTGGCTGTGTACACCAGCTGACCATCAGCAGGCAGCAGCATTGGCTCAGTGTGCCTTTTTCATCCTGAATTTTTCTCCACCTCCTATTTTTAGGAATTCTATCTAGTGACTGAATGGAAATCCTGCATTTTCTTAAATCTGTACCTGACAGTTGTCAATACTGACTTTTGTTTCAGAAGGTACAAAGGAGGGTGAAATTCAGGACTCCCTCCTCTTGCAAAAAGGATGGAATATAATTCAGTAAGTGGTTATAGATGTTAGCCACAATTGTCTTCAGTTAGTTCATGGCTAAAAATAGGAACTATGGCTGCTTCGTGGCATTTTTATGTAGATGATGGTCCTATTGGCTGACAAGCCTATGTATCTACAGGATCCAACCCTTGTTTGGTCAGTGACTCCCATGATTTTTTGAATGACTACTCTCTTCCTGGAAATAGTCCAGTATGCATCTAATATTACAGTGATGAGCACAGATTAAAGCTTGGAAGCAAATATCAGTAGTACCCTCAAGAAAAATGATAGATGCAGATGATAACAAATTGTCTTTGGCTGGGCCTGAGATCACCCTCTCTCAGATATACAGCCTGAGAGGTGGTCTGTAGCGCAGAGCTGTGGGCCTAAGACTGTTAGTTACTCATCAAAAGTTATTCATATTATTAGTTTCGTTTTGCTCACTATTTGTGTAGGGTATATGTAAAAATTGGGGATTTTTTATACCTGTGAATGGTTGTACTTCAGAATTTACTTTTGAACTGATACTGCCTGGGAGTCCTTGGGATAGAGTCTGAGTCAAGATAAATTTTGTATTCCTTTTATTTCTGTTGGTGGGTTGGTTGGCTTGGTTGGTTTTCCTTCAGACCTAAGGAAAGTACATTGATGCTGCTATTGTCACTGTTTAGTATACTATTCAACTCAAAATGTTGTAGGCTTGTATTTTTAATAAGTATAATCTAAAAAAGAGAATTAAATTTGTGAGATATTTGAGTGGGTCTGTTCAAATGTTTGAACAAACTGCTTTACATCAGCTATTTCAATTGATCCTTATTATTTGCTTTTTGGCTTTTTTTCATTTGTTTGTTTTTTTTTGTTTGGTTTTTTTTGTTGTTGTTTTTGGGTTTTTTGGTTTTTTTTTTTTTTTTTTTTTTTTTTTTAAGC
>NDXB01009113.1:124741-163046 GCA_002631895.1 Agapornis roseicollis
GCATGATGTTACAACAGTTTTTTATGATATTTTTGAAAAAAAAAAAAAAAAAAGTAGCACAATCTCTAACATTTCTGATTAAAAAGCCTTTTACCTGATGATCACCCATATGTTAAGAACAGAATAAAACACTTCCATAAACCTGTGTTAGCCACACAGTTCTTTTTTGCTACATAACTGTTCCTCTACAGATATACAATGCGCTTCCTGACTTCGAAACACTAAGTATCAGGTCACCATGATTGAGCCATATTAGGCAGACGCACTTCTCAATTCAATCGCACCTGAAAAGTGCAGAAGCCTACTGCAGTTTTGTACTCTACACAAATTTATTCTCATTTCTGTGAGCGGCTCAAGTCTGACACTTCTCAAATGAACTCTGCTTATAAGGCTTTTCCCTCTGTGCTTCCATTTATTTCACATCTCTTGGTTTTTCCTACACATTAACAAGCTTCATAATCACTTATCTTCCTGCATTCTCTTTTATCCATTATTTCTCTCCAATTAAGAGATTGCAGGCACTTTTACTAGCAAATTCCTTTCCTTTCAGCTACGCATGCAGCAGCCAAGTGCTACAGCTTTTCTGATCCACTCCAGATGCAAAGTGCACTATATAGGATGGAAAGCACCAAGATACAAGAAAAAAACACTCCCTGCTATGTCCAGCTGCAGTGGAAGCGGTTAAAGGTGAAGCTCCAATAGAAAAACTTGTCTCGAGCAGGACTGGACAGGCAGCTAGTCTCCAGGGAAGAAAGTGGGTGCATGAGCAAACTGACTTCAGAGATGACAGAGCCTAGACTTGACAACATGAGCAAGAACTGGTTACTGCTAATAAAAACATTTGATATCTATAACTTAGGCAATTGTAAGTTTAAACATAGATTCAGACATCTCCTTCTTCTACATTCATTCAAAAAAAATGTAATTGTGCAGATTGTAGGAAATGGTCTGGCATGTGCAATGAGACACAGAGAAAAAAAGCTTACTTCATAGATCTCCCTCTACCTTGCAGATTATTGTTCTCTCATATCTATGCTAGTATTCAGTATATATTACTGAACTGTCAAAACACTGGGGTAGTATGTGATATAACCTTGATTTACTCAGAATATGAATAAAGCAGATTTTCCAAATGAAGACATTGAGTCAGACTTAAAAAAAGTGACTTTGCCAGCTCCTGTTCTGATATAAGACCTAAAGGCATAAGATTAAAAACTCTGGTTTTGTGTATTGGTTTAAGAAAGTTGTAGTTTATGCTCAGAGCTAACTATGCTGTAGCACTGCAACACACAAGTTTTAATCTTACTTTAAATCTTTTAACATTGGAGATATCAAAGAAACACTCTGTGCTTGTTTTTTTGAGGGACCCATGAGAACTTGTACTGTAGCATCCTGCAGCAACATGTATCTTCACCATCATTTTCTCCTGTTTTCAAAATGTCTGGTAGACCAATTTTCCTTGCTCATGCTCAGAATTTTGAGCACTACCAGGGTTATTGTTCCTGATAAAAGATCAGAATCTTATAGTACATTATGAAGATATGTAAAAAAATATTAGTTCCTCTATAGTGACCATATTCCCTTTAGAATGTGTCATGCTGCACATGAAAAGATATTATGCAGCGCACTCAAAATCATCCAAAACTTCCACTCCAAAGGGTAACCCTTTCCCCCCCACTTTCAGTTGCTACTTTAGCAGGTCAACACACAGCATTTTGGAATACTCTTCCAGGGCTAAAGAGGAGACACATGAGCTGATATTGCCAAACATTCTTTAGGGATTAAAGGCATTTTTAGCCTTTAGTGAGATGTCAGGAGAGGAGCAACACACTTTTACCATAATCCTAGAAGCTTTTACACAACAGACTCCAAGCCTGTTGGCTTTTTCAAAGTGCAATGATATTCCCTCTTCACCATTCCCTTCATTGGTCAGATTTTCTTTCCTTTCCAAGAGGCTGTTCTGCCTGCTGTGTTCTTCTATATCTCATATACCTCTCCAGAAAAAGGCTTCCTATTACAATGACTCCATATGGTCCATCCACTCAAGAGGTGAATTAATACTTACTGTTTCTAAGTAATGAAGCACATTGCATCCCTCAGAGCTCTTGTGCCAGGAACCAATACCAAGATGTATGGACTTCTCTGTACTGTGAAAAATCAGACTACCTAACCAGAGCGGTTCAAAACATAACATATTCAATATTATAAATACTAATTGAACTCTATTGTCCTGAGGTATTGAGATAACTGAAGATCGCTGAAACCCTTATTTTCACTCATACTGTTAATTCTCAAAATGTGGAAGCAGTCCCCAATGGCTTCAAGAGAAAGAGGTCTCAATTCAGATCAAGAACTAGGTTTGAATTTTCCTGAGCCAGTCACTTTCCAAAGAGTTCACGTTATATAGTTTCAGTCTTTCAGTATTCATCCACCCTTGTAGTTCAGCTGTGGGAATTATTTACTTACCAGGTAACACAGTCAAAATTCAGACTGTAGTAACATGAATAATTCAAAACTTGAAAAGAGAAAGGAACCAAAATCTAGATGTACATCTTGACAAGATACATTAACATTTTCCAATAGAATGGAAGCATGCAATGAATACACCCTAACAGGTCTGTAAGAAGCCTACAACTTGTTTACCACTCTATCTGTATCAGACTGCACATATAGTTTTTTCTGACACAAATATTATTCTTACATAGATGTCAAGACTCAGGTCCTCCGCAGATACTAGGTACCTTCTTCTGTCTCATGTGATCTGATTCTACCATGCAGGCATCATAGACCTTCTGAGGAAGACGAGGGCACTTCCATAATGCCATCTAACCACAGAGGAGCTGATCAGGTACTGCTTGTGCCCCACAGTTCAGGCTACCCTGAACCTCCTTCATGCTTCATCTGTGAAGGTTCAGGTGAGATTCATAGGTGAGGTGTTCCTCTGCCTGGGGATATTCCTTGTACCCAGATATATCAAAGCTGGCTATGGTCTCCTCAAAGGGACAGGTAACAAAGACTGTATAAAGCCTGGTACTTAAGATGCTACCTGGAATACAAATAAGCCTTGGCTCAATTCCCTATTCCACTGGATTCTCACTGCAAAGAACAGGTTTACCAAGTTAGATTGTTTTGTTAATGCTGTTGTTATAGTAAAACCTTGCTCTTCTCCCCCCCAGCCCACCTTTATGTTAGTATTTCTTAATCCCTAGTGCCTGATGACTACAAGACCTGACATTAATATAGTTCTTTTTTGTTGGCCCTGACGCCTACTTTAAGTAGAAAAATCCTTCATCCCATAAACCTTTACAGAGCAAGCCTTTAGAATGCCTATAAAATATGCTCCAGCACCTTCAGGATGGAGGATGAGCTATCAAGTTAGTATTTCAAGTGTTGTTCCTTTTGGATATGTCCCTTATTTAATGCTGCAGCAGTATGGCTCCTGTGGATTTCAGTGCAGTACTTACCTGTGCTACCAGCAGAGCTTTCTCACTTTTACCAGCATTGAGTTATCAAACTAAAGTATGTATAGATCAACAGCTAGATGATCCAGCTATTTGCCATACCCTGTTGACACAATTATGCACATATGATATTGAACTGTGGTGTCTCACATTGTTTTTTTTTATAAAAACCATGTATATAGTGAGAACATAATCGCAGCAAAACCCAGACTGTTTATACATGAACATAAAATCTGAGCTACTTCCATGTTTCTACAAAATTGGAATTCAAAACTTTCAAGCTTAAAGTTTTTTTTCACTATAGAAATATTTTCCTTTTCTCCATGAAGTGAGGGGAGTTTTTTAGCTGGGTTGATTGGAACAGTTGTCTCTAAGCTTTTTCCAGGTTTTCTAGAAGCACCCAGTTGGTCAGATCTCCTCTAAAGCAAAAGGTTTAACTTTCTTAATGGCGAATAATGACTGAGGGTGAATAATTCTGGTGCAGATAGCCCCAGTTTTAAGCCTGTTTTAAAAGCAGAAAACATTTCTTACTGCTATCATGTCTGTGCTTCTTGGTTCTTTGCCAGCCTCAGGTTAGCAGGGCTCCATCCTCTTCTACCAGAAACACAGTTACTTTCTGCTCATTCTCTTCCATCTAAGACATTAAAAAAAAAAAAAAAGGATCTAAAAGTTTTTCTCTGATTGTTCTGACACTGTGAGCTCTACTTTCTGGTGGTGTAATAACAAGGGAAGACGTAAAACCTAGCTGTTTGTGCATTTCACTTTGTTTCAGTAGAAACATGAACATTTATTTCCAGTGACCTCAAGCATTCAAAGTAAGATTTTACCAAAGCACCTAGTTACATTCTGTGCTTAAAGTGCTGTTTTGATAACACACCTGTGTTAGACACTGTTCCAAAGTTGTCTTCCTAATCTGATGAACAGTTTAGGGTCACCCCAAAGAGATGGGTATGCAATTTTTTTCAACACTCATCTGTTTACATCAAATTGTTTTCTGTGAGTTTTGTCTTTTATTTCTTTTAATAGATTCACTGCAGAGCATAATTATGAAAGCAATGCTCACAAAAAATGAGTATTCTTACCCTGAAAAGTAACTGATGCCCAAAGCATACCTGGAAAAAGAAAATTGCAAGATGAGAAAGAATACAAGTCAGAATCTGGTGTAAATACTGATGTGCTTAAGTACTAAGCATCTAGCATAAAACCAAATGAAAGATGTGCCTTAGTTTCTAGGTCATGAGTCCATATAGTTGCATATTGCTTTTACACATGAAATGTTCTTACAAAAGATAAAGGGATTTTACTCCAGGCACCCCATTTCTCTTCATTCGTACAATTAAAACACAAATTAGACTGGGCTGACACATGCAGAATTTTCAAAGACTAATATCTGCCAAAACAGCACTGCACCAGCTACTACAAAGGAGAAAAATAACTGTTACAGGACACTGTCAAAACCCCAGCGTCAGGCTGTGTAATGGGCATTGTATTGGCAGCGTAGCCATCTAAGAGTTAAGAAAAGGAAAAAAAATAGATGGTAACTGGGAGAAAGGAACCAATTATGACTTTTTTTCAAGGCAAGAATTTCTAAATAAGCTCTGCTTTTAAAATAGTCCTATGAATATGCAATACCCAATCTGGAACAAGGCAAAAAAAAATCTCAAACAGGAACACAAGTAGACAACTGCTTAGGAATAGTCAGGAAACCTATTTTAACTGATCCAAAGCAAGCTTTATTAGTCTGCTTTCTCCATTAAACTCCATCAGACCACCTATATATTTTATTTTTTTAAGTTATCTTTATATGACTCCCTTTCAGTTAAAATAAAAGGCTGCCAAAGAAAATTCATGATTTATGTAGGTTTTATAGATTGTGGAGAAATTCTAAGGTATACTCCTGAGAAGGAATATTTTCAAAACTAACAGTAGACAGCATTCAATACTTTCCAGGTCCATATTTTGCTAATCCTCGATAAAACCAGATAAAAGTAATAATGGAGAGAAAAAAGAATAACATAACTCTAATTTTTTAACACATTATATGTAAAATTGTGTCTTACACAACTTGGCACAGAATGAACTCTTTTGGTACAGCTGAATCTATAAAGTTCAGGAGCTCTGCATTTGTACCTGTCAGAGAAGAATGGGCTGGCAGCTGCACCAACCACTGGAAAAATCAAGAGGGAAATCAATAATAGATACTGTCCTGCATAGGCTGTAGGCTTACAAAAGGTTCATTAGTGAATATTAACTTTATTATACAAGAGTTTTTAAAAGTATGTACACTGCTCTGGGATTCAGCATTTATCTTAAAGGCAGAAAATGTAGAGTAAATCAAAGTAAGTTAAGGCAAATCTACAACTTGGCTACACAGAGGCCCAAATACTGACTTTTCCTACTTGGACACACCTGAAAGAAAGAACCAACAGTAGCCACTACCTTAGACTCTGTGTGTGCTCAAGGTAATCATTATGCAGCTGCTTGGACTTTCTGACTACACAGGAAAACCAAATTGTGCTTCTGGCAGAAATTCCTCTGTCAGGTGCATATCTTCTGCATTCAGAGCCAGGGCTCAGCTTTTTACTGGCTTGCTTCTCCCAGCTCACCCTGGTAGGAGAACATAGCTTCTTTTTAACTGTTTTAGCAGCTCCTGCTCCTCTGCCCTATCACAGAAATATATCTTCTGCTAGCTTATGCTGATACAAATCTTGGAGCCCCAGGTCCTAGTGGATGCACAGACTCATATCCTCCCATTTTTATAGCAGGGGTGGTGTAACAATTGATCTAAAGGAAGAAATCAATGCATTGCTCATAGTGACAACAGAGATGACTCTGCAGTCAAGAGAAAATTGAAATGTAGCATGCATGCAGAAAAGGCAGAGAGTGGATGGCACATTCTCAGCTTGAAATGACTATCTATAATGATAGTTACATGAGAACAGTGAACAGAGAGATGAGATATAGGTGTATAAAATTCCAATACGTAGGTCCATTTTTTTTTTATAATAAATGCACATTTTTGATATTCAGTCTGACAGTTTATCAGCGATTCAAACATTTTGCGATTTTGTGCTATTACAGAAACGTACAACCAGCTTAACTTAAGGCACACAGAATTAAAAAATCCTCAAACTAATAAACTTCTGTAGTCACCACTCATTCATCAGCTTTCCCGGGGCACTTGTTTGTATTTCTAGTGTCACCAGTGACGATGACAATTAAAAATCCTCAAAATAGGACTAATTTAATATGACAGGAGTGGCAAACATGGCTGTTCAAAGTTGGATTTTATCTCTTCCTCTCTCAGCTGGAACTGAATGACCTACTGATAAACAGGACAATCAGAAATGCTGTAACATTAAAACTAGGGTGTTTGACATCTTTGAATGACAAAGCATCCAATTATAATGGTGAGCTATGAAGACCAGGTTGTCAAAGTGGTCTTGAGGTGATACATATTACAGAAGTAGCTTACAGTTGAGTGTCTTACTCCCTTTGGACCTTAATAAATGCAGCCTAGAAGTGGTAGAAGCCTTAGAGAAGTCGTCAGATGCAGCCTCTAGGAGGCTTACATGACAGTTCAAAGCTTGTGCTAAGAAATAAACTGTAATTGTCCATTCTGGAATGTACACTTTTGGATTAGCTGTAAGGGAAGAGTCTAGAAAAATAAATCTGGCTAAAGCAGCATTTCGCATTTGTGGTATCAAACTGGAATTAAAAGAAACAAAATCCAAGCAAACAAGCTCACTGCCAACCCCCCATTTCCCTCTCCCAAAACTGTTGTTAAAGTCAGATGTGAAAACTATTTTGTTGTTCTCCCCATTGGCTTGTTTAATGCTAAGTGTATTTCTGCTCACCACAAATATCTCATACACAGATGTATTTATAAACATCCATACTTGTACATTCAGATTCACAGTGGAGTCTCTTCTAGATAGCAAAACCAATTTCCTCAGCTCTCTATAAAAGTTATCCAACTGTCCTGGTTTTTTATCGTCTCATGCAGTAGAATAGAATTGTGTACGTTACACTTGTTCTGAAGAGACCTTACATAAAAGGCTTGGTAAAGAATAAACTATGCATTATCAATCCCAAACATACACAATGTATTACAAAGGCAGGTAAACCAAGGGTATTAAAAAAAAAATTATGCTAAGATTTTTGGCTCAAATCCCAGGGGCTTCTCTCACATCTGTAAAGCTGCTATGATACTTTTCAATCACATAACTCAAAACCCTGTATCAAGATCTTTGTCTTCAACTTTGCTATCAGCAAGCAGAATCCCAGTTTGAGCATAAATACTTATCCTTCCCCACCTCCTCACTTTTGTTTTCTCTTTTTTTTCAAAAGTCCAAGCTCTCCCACAGGGCTCCATTACAAAAGAGGAATACCTACCTAAAAATGGCACCAGTTATTATTCACAAAACAGTTCAAATTCTTCTTTGGAGTATAAACTCCTTCCACCTCCTTAGAAATGCTAATGTCCCATGGCTGTATGAACCATGGTCATCTGCTGTCCTAGAACAGATGTTTCACTAAGCTCTAAATAAATCATTACTCCACAGTGAGATAAAATGCTCTTTCCTGCACCACATAGCAGTGTTCAAATTTCAGGGTGTAGGCTTTCCACACGATTAATAACATATTTTATGGAACATACATACTGAATCATATTTTATACAAGCTTATGAACAGGATTAATGTGCACATCTTCCTGCAGGATCTTGACTGACTTTTGTTTGGTTTCAGTTGCTGAGGGGCAGATTGGTCTTTGAATAAACATTTACCAGCAACTTTTTGGAATAATGACCTACATATGAAAACCTACAGTAAGAGCATATTTTAATTGCCTTACTTTCCTGCCCAGTGAAACAATCAGCAAATAGCTGAGCAGGATGAGGCTCATGCATATTTCTAAGCAAAAGGGCAGCTTTGAAATTAGGAGTAAACGTTAGAAATGTATTGTACAGTAGGAACTCTGCAGTCATAGTACTCTCCTCCTTATCACACTGCTATAGTCATGCTTGTAGAATTTTACCTTTTCCATTGAGAAAGCAGCAAAGCATGAAATAGGTGAAGTTCTTATTCAATATTCATAACCTGGAGGCACTGCACAATGCAGGCAGAATCCTGTGCTGCTCATCTTTCTAAGTCCAGGGATACAAGTACTTCAGGAAACTGAGAAAGCATGGACTAATAAATATAATTATAAAATTAAATACACTCTGCACTATTAAATTCTGCTTTTGAGACAATATAAAGTGTTATAAGAGTCACAGATTACTACCTGTATTATGTCAAAACCTGTAAAATCTGCTGTCAAGGGACAGAGTTTACAGGTTTTGGCCTGGTTTGGCAGTGCTGAATAAGACAACCACTTGTCCTCTTCTGGAACAATGTTGTGATAGATCTGTAGTACTTATACAGTATTTCAGTCATCGTCAGTAATATTCATTTTCATTCACTGTTTTTTGTCCTACTCTGCCAGACAATAAATAGCATGATTAGAAGCAACTACAATGAAAAAAATCTGGGTTTTCATTTTCTTATTTTAATTTCATTTTCTTATTTTTTCCATTTTCATATTTCACAGGAGTTGATATTTATATTCTATATACAAAAGAAAAAGACTCAATCTGTTTCATGTTGCCGTGCACATTCAAGCATTTCAGTTTCTGCTTTTAGCTGTGCTCTACCATAAAAGCTTCTTCCACCATCAGAAAAGATATAATAGCTTCTGGTTTTAATGAACTGAAAAAAACATATTAAAGAAAAGAAGCCATGAATAAGATTATACTGATATGATTTTAAGCAAGTTAGAAAAAGAACAAGAGTTTCGACATGTTTCTGAAAATATTTTGGCCCATGCAAGTAATAAATATATTCTAATAGGAAAGTAAATTGCTTAATACACTTCTTCCTGGCAGCATTTGTGTGTCAAACTACATCAGTATTTTCCTTTGAAGGACCTATAAATGCAGTCATATCAGGTTGAGCCAATCCTTACATACCATGCTCTGTTTACTGCACTCTTGGGGAATAAATTAAAATATCTAACTTCATACTAATACAGGATCACCTCCTGTTAATCTTGCCCTTGTAAAAGGACCCATTGCATTGATTTATGCAAATAAAGAATATAAAAGGTTAATTGGTATTCCGTTATATTGCATCAGTTTAACCTGTCTATCCTTCTCATCTCAAAGAGCTTTAAAGTGCTGGTTAGGAAGGCAAATGGAAGTCTAACATCCTTCACAGCTGTATGTTTATTGCATTCTCCAAATCTAATCCTGTGCCCTATTCTGATTTCACAAACATCTGAAGTAAGATTAGTTCTATTTTTGTTCCTAATGGGACCAGGTGGTAAAAGAGGATAGGAAGCAAAACCATTAAAACAAAACAAAAAAATTAGCTCTGGCAGGTCTATCAGATGAATAATTAAGTTGGTGCTTTGCTCAACAGTGTGAAGAGAAGTTAATTCCTGAAAGTTTTTGCTAGGAGGCATTGTGCAGCATCTCCAAAGTATGTGGGGTAAAGGCGGGGGCTGAGGATGGGAGTGATCCAAAGACAGTTAAGGATTAGATTCCTGTGAGATTGCAGGAGTCATCTAGGGTTAATAAAACGAACAAAGTAAGGGAAAACATTGCCTGTAATGAAGTCTATTGATTATGAAACTGCCTCCAAAGGGAGTAGTGTTTGCCTTTTACTAACATGACCAATCAAAGCACTAAAGACTGGCTTGTAAAAGGACACAGCTGTACTAACAGAGTGAGACTTGACCTGAGGAGAGTTTAAGCTTTTTTAATTTTTTATGCATAGTGTGGTATTTGTGTATGAGTGCAAAGTATCATAAATGTTTTTACCTGCCCCTGCACAAGTGTCAATGTCATTCTCTGCAGCTGCCAGCTGATAGCATGGTTTGCATTACTAACCTACCCATCCTGTCAATCAAATGTTTGCAATTGCTATAGACAGTGTTCCATCAGTTTTATTACAGACTCCTGTAGAAACTGCATTTTAATCTGAGAGCAGTAAGTCACCGAACTTGAGGTTCCCCACATCTGAAATTGTTTGTCATAGGTTTCTTTAACCAGTTCAAAACATTACATTACTTAGAGTAAAAATAAAATAAAATCAAGCTCATGCTGACTAGGAGGTATTCACGTTTCTACATCCATCTAAACCAAACCAGGTTTTATTCCAATATACTCACAGAAGTTTATTCCACACTATTATCTATTTAGTTCCTTCCAAACAAAAACAAGTTCTTGGCCTCCCTGGGAACCCACAAAGATTAATTTTGTATTGCAAAAGACAACTGTGTGGGTTTCTTTTCTGTTTTATCAGAACCCACATACAGGAAGTCAAAGCCTGCATAATTTTTGACAAGGTAACAATGCTGTTCCCTCCCTGCATCTACCTTCTCCCCCAACAAAACACTTAAAGTCTACTCACTCCTTGACCCTTATTCCCCCAAAATATTGATCTGAGGGTCTCCTCAGCAAAGACTTAGAATTTTGGCAGCCACATGACCTACTCCTGTACCAGAAGAAGTGTGTTATACACAAATGCAAATTAGATTGAAGAAAGCAATGCCTAACTTATTTTTGTACTGAAACAATCAGTGATGCTAAAGAACACATTTGGTCTCAGTCGCAAGTGATCACAGCAGAAAAATAATTAAAAAAAATTAATCAGAAACAAGTGTGGTCACATCTCAAGTCTCAGACAGCTGGTCCAAATGGTGATGCATGCAAAAGCCTACAGGCCCAAATACTTTTTTTAATATACCAATGGTAAATTCAATAAAGAAACAGGGTCAATGGGGTAATCTTGGTCAATCTCACCTACTTGTGTATTTGGTCTGCTGTTTCATTGTCATCACTTCCAGCTACCTTTCTACATAAGGTTTTGAGTGAGCTCTCTACCCTCACTCTCATATATTTTATGTTACTGGTTTGCATCTGAAGTTTAAAAATCAGCTGAAACAATGTGGGAAAAAGTCTGCTTCTGGAATCAGATTTAGGATCACCACACCTCTGCCACACAAATTGTGATGATTTGCAACCAGAGCCTCAGAAATAAAGTCTTATCTAATTGAAACATTTGGTATGAGGACATGATGTTTCTTCATAAGCTGCTAGAATGCAATTTAAAGAAATTGTTCCTGGCTGTGATTCCAAAGGATTATAGCTGACCTTGTGGGTGTTCCATGATTGTTGCATAAACTGTCAAAGCTGAGAGAACTAGTAGGACTTTTGCAGATTGTTGAGAAAAGTCAGTGAAACAGCTCATTTGAAACTCTACATTTATAAGAATAGTGAAATAGAGCAGCTATTTCAGTAGTGGCACAAAAAGGCGGTGTTACAAAATAATTAAGAATCTGTAATCTTCTGAAAGAATTCTTTAGCAATTTCTATGTTGCTAGAAAATTAACCTTGAATCAAAGAAAATTTGTACCTATCCTTAATAAAGCTTCATTTAACATCTCCAGGGAACTAAATCAATTCCAAAATGGAGTTATGTGTAACTGAACTTGTTGCCTTCCAGTCACTCAGTAACTCTTTAGTGCACAGCATTTAGTGGGATTAGGACAAAATAAATCACAAAAGACACAAGTTGTACAACTGTGAAGCATGCTGATCTGTTATCATTGCAATAATCATATCAGGTCACATTAAGTTTCTGTGTTGGAAGTGCAGATCTGGTGATATTACAGTGCATATTGATTCTGGATGTTTACTGGAGATAAAAGTGAAAGCCTTGGAGAGAGCTGGAGTGAACTAAGACCATACAAAGTCATATTTGAACTGAAGTAGAGAGATTTTCATATCTTGGTTAATTGTTGGGGATATTTATGCAGTATTCATTATTACTAAATGCAGCTATTTTATATACTATCTGAATAGAAATTTGTCGCATAGGTTTCATTAGCTAACTTTTAGTTAATTTATACCTGAAGAAAAAGACTTTCACCAAATACTACTTCTCCAAGAAGTACAAAGCTCCATGCTTTAGTGCTTAGTTACATGACCTGTTGTTTTCTGAGCTAGTGGAAGGAGAAATAATTCAGTTTTAACTTCTCTCAAGTTCCAGATCTTACTTTAAGTGTTACCAGAGTTTCCCAATTTATGACTGACATCCTAAAGAAGGGCAAAAGACAGAGCAAATCATCCTCTGGTTTTTATTATTCTCATTTTCCAAATAAACATAGACAATCACTGTTGGATTCAAACATTTTCATGCTTCAAGTCACACACTTTTTCAGACATATTTGAACAAAGTTAGAGATGGTTAATACTTAAAACACTGCACCACACTGGATTACCAAGAACATCTCATTCCATGCAACAGTAACCAACAGCAGATAGCTTTCTCAGGCTGAGGAAGCCACAGAAACTTCAGCTTTTTAAGAAGAGGTCTCAACTTAGAATCATGTTACCAGAACAAAAACGAGAATTTTGCTTGGTGCTAGAATGTAAGATTTACTTCCCAGGGCTCCTGAGAAAAAACAGGGGCTAAACCTGACAATTCAGCTGTATAAGGGCCTGCCTAGATGCCCTCCCTTATTCTATGGTCTTTGTGGTACCTAAGTATCCAAGAAGAGAATGATACCACATCAACAAGCAGCATATGTTTCTCTTTCTGCGCTTCTTTGTAGGCAGACATTTGTGAAGAGTATTCTCTTCTGGCAAAATGATGATTTTAATTTTTATTCCCCTCTTTTAAACATGTTCCACAAGGTGTGATGAAACTCAGCCAGGTAGTACCCAGCTCAAGACAATACATTCAGCCCCTGTAGTTCTTAGGTATTCAACAATATTATCCCTTTAAAAAGAAAAGGAACCCAAGATCCAAATGAGAAAACCTGAAACTCGTGGTATTTTTTTCCCCATTTTTATTGCTCAACATCATAAACAAGACAACAACTAGTTAAGTCAGACTGGTAACTAGATGTATTTTGTATGAATATATACCCAACCTAACATTAAGAGCAAACTCTGCAGCAGCTGCAATATTTTAAGCAGTTACCACTAGATCTTTTTCAAATATATCTTCCGAGTCTCCCAGTAATTACTAGCTGTATGCAACGTACCATTTTTCTGTCTCGTTAAGCACACAATAGTATAATTAGATCTCACGCAACCCCCAAAACTGTTTATTGTAACTTGTTATAAAAAGATAGAAAAATAAAAACAAAACCTGTCTGTCTCCAATACAGATTAAGACAACACTATGGGAACACACTTGCACAAATCAAGACTTTATCTCATAGATATATCTAAGCCAAACAGTATGTGGCTAGATCAGTTATCTGTGTCAATAGATCATGTGCACTCACTCAGAAGACAAATTTGGTGATAGAACATGCATGTAGCAACATTTAATATAAATCATAGAATCATAGCGTGGTTTGAGTTGGAAGGGACCTTAAATATCATCTAGTTCCAGCCCCCTGCCACAGGATAAAACCAAATGAAACTACTAAGCCTCGGAAATCAAAGTGAACAGCCCTGTCCAACTGCCTAAGACATGGGTTGCTCTTAAGGAACCAAACTATCCAGTCAAAAGAAGTGCTTCACTTTGGACCCAATAAACTGGGTATCAGTTGAGGTGACAGAAACACTGTACGGTAGCCAGGTTTTCTACTTCTAGCTACATTTCATGGCAATTCATCTCTTTCCTAAAATTTACCACCAAAGCAAGAAGCAGCATTATAGCAGGAAGTTTGTAAGGGACTGCTGCATTAGGGAAATAAGGTGTCACTGCTCATTGAATTCCTACAACTGATGCTAGGGTATAAAGTAGGTTAAACAGGTTAGGCAGCTAATGACCTGAGCTGCTAAACACAATCCTAGCTTAGAGCTTTTCACATATATTTTTTTGTTTTCAATCCTTTACCTAAAATCCTGACCTGCCAAGTAGATCTCTATTTCATTTTTAAGCCTGTGTAGAGCTAGGGTGAGGAGAAGGAAGATGGAAGATGAATCAAAAGAAAACTGAGGTTCTTAACAGCATCCAGGGGCTAAGGAGTGTTTCCTGTCAAGGATCAGCCTGCAAAGAGCCCGGGTGGGACTTGTACTGCCAGTGACAGCTTCTGGGAAGAAGCTCCCTCAGGCAGGTATAAATCAATAAATACTCTGCTGCAAAGGAAAGATGGTTGAGAGACATACCACCAGTTCTGAGTGAACTGCATATTATTATAACCTCAGGCAGAATAAAGCTGACAAATGCTATCACTTTCACACCCAAATTGGTGGCACGCATCCAGGAGAACACACTAAAATAATAAGGACCCTCAAGGAACAGGAACAACATAATTTTTTTTCCGAGATTGAAATCTACCTCTAATGCCTATGTCTGGCCACTGAATGGACATGGCTTGTATTTTCCTCATGGTATTTTTCCAGTAAGCAGGTTTATTGGCAATAGAAGTGAATCTTTAAAGCAGCGTTCAGAAATGACACAAAGTGAGTTTTAATAGAGCACTAAAACTTGAAAAATAGCAACACTAAGATAATCCACAATCTCTGATCATATTACTTTTGCCAAAGCAAAGGAATATGCTGTCATGCACAGGAATGGATTTGAAGGATTTGGTAGCACAGTGCTGTACCATTGAGTTCCAAACTGCTCAACCACACTTGTCTGGCCCTCAGATTTCACTGACATGCTCCTGCTTAACCCAAACATTTGGCATTTTTGCTCTTTTCAGTTGTTAGGAAATACCCTATCATCCATTTGAGTCCCCTGACTTCTTCCAAGTCATCAGAAGCCTGACACAGAAGATAGCTCCAAAGGGCTCAGAAAGCAGATTCCAGCCCGAAGAAAAAAAATCAGCATTTCCTCATATCAGCAACTACTTAAGGGAACATCTCTTCTGAATTGATCACACATGCCATTTTGGCTTTGCCATAGAATCACAGAATACTTAGGGTTGGAAAGGACCTTAAGATCATCTAGTTCCAACCCCCCTGCCATAAGCAGGGACACCCCACACTAAACCATGTCACCCAAGGGTTTGTCTGACCTGGCCTTGAATACCACCAGGGATGGAGCACTCACAACTTCCTTGAGCAACCCATTCCTGTGCCTCACCACCCTTACAATAAACAACTTCTTCCTTATATCCAGTCAAAACTTCCCCTGTTTAAGTTTGAACCCGTTACCCCTTGTGCTGTCACTACAGTCCCTAATGAAGAGCCCCTCCCCAGCATCCCTATAGGCCCCCTTCAGATAGTGGAAGGCTGCTATGAGGTCTCCACGCAGCCTTCTCTTCCCCAGGCTGAACAGCCCCAACTTTCCCATCCTGTCATCGTATGGGAGATGCTCCAGTCCCCTGATCATCCTCGTGGCCCTCCCCTGGACTTGTTCCAATAGCTCCATGTCCTTTTTGAAGTTGAGGACACCAGAACTGCACAGAATACTCCAAGTGAGGTCTCACAAGAGCAGAGTAGAGGGGCAGGATCACCTCCTTCAACCTGCTGGTCATGCTCCTTTTGATGCAGCCCAGGATACAGTTGGCTTTCTGGGCTGCAAGTGCACACTGAAGCTGGCTCATGTTCATGTTCTCATCGACCACCACCCCCAAGTCCTTCTCTGCAGGGCTGCTCTGAATCTCCTCTTTGCCCAACCCGTAGCTGTGCCTGGGATTGCTCCAACCTAACACCTGCACACTAACAAATGTATGTAGGCCCTTTCAACCATACATATAGAACATAATATGCCCCTTTCTCTTCCTGGAAAGAAATTTGAGGGGAAGAAGGAAGAGAAAGGAAAGCATCATGTGAGAGGGTAGTCACCTTGATTAACCTAATACTAGCACAGCATGGTAGAGACAATAATGGTTCTAAGCACACAGAACAATAGGGACACAAATTTCTCTGAAATGTGTGTTTACACAAAGCCTAATTTTGTAATGTATAAACAGCTCAGATGAAAAGCAATTCTTTGGGAGGCTTACATTCTTCATGGAATTACCTTCACAACAAAACTTACTGGTAATAGATGGCTCTTAAAACAAGGATTGGTTTGAAAAGAGGCGAGGTTTTAAGTTCTGACTCTATTAGAAATGCAATGATAGTGGAATAACAAAAAAATTAAATGTTCCTGTGTGTGATCCAATGAAAAAAGAGTTTGTATTTCACTTATCTGATGATCACAAGTTGTCCAGCTGCTTCAGAAAAATCTTTAAATCAATCCAGTTGTAAGCATGACATTTATAACAGAATTCTCACACAGTCAAGGAACAAAATTCCCAATGTATGAGTAAGCCAGGCTGAGACTGATGAGAAGAGTAGAAAACAAGAACTGTAAAGGATTTCTTCATTAATTGTGCTGCCAGCTTTTACAACCTGTCCTGTTAATGAGCCATCTTCATTTGGGAATTCCAAGTATGAGAAATATTCCAGCTCTAAGATGGCAAAAGGAACATCAGCCTTCATGAAAGGAAGGACAAGCGCATCTATCCCCCCTTTCACCCAACCCTCTGAAAACCTGCACCATATAAACACACCAGAAAACTTGCTCTCAGCTTAGCAGGAAGTCAAACTATATCTGCTCCCTGAAAAGCTCTGGGTGCTCTGTAGGTCAGGCTGGAACTGACAGGTCTCTGTGAGCCATCTAAGATAAACACCCCTTAAATGTATATATTTTTTATATATATATCTCTATATACATAAATAGATGTAATATTTAAACAACAAGTATCTTTGTTGAATGTTGGGTGGCAAACTATTCTATGATTCTATGAATTTGTTTGGATTGACAACAATGCTTTTGATTTAGTGGCATTTTATCACTTAAAGAAGCAAATACGCTAAGCTGAAAATACAAATACACACACAGGAAAAAAACAACCCAACTTTTTCTCTCTCACTTCAATATGTTGAAAGTGCTCTCTAATATCCTAATTACTTGTGCTTACACCTCAGTTTTCTTTCAGTGTCCTTCTGCTTTAAGTTCAGGCTTCATATCTTCACTTTTAAGACTCCATAAATCTCTGCCCTACCAAAATCTGTCTTTATTGCCACATGTGCTGCAGACATTGCTCCACTTCATTAAACCTTTCATCTCCTTTTCTTCACATGCTTTTCTCATGCTACTTTTCCTGTTTTTGAAGATATCCAGTGCACCTATTAGCCCACTGTCTCACATAAAGCCCTCCTAAGAATTTATTTAGGACAAGACCAGCAAGATACATTGAATATTGAATTCAGCGAGCTTTCTCCAGTGTAATACCTTCCTAATCCCATAGTGATGCCCTACATGGTGCTCTGGACCTTTTCTAGGACTTCCCTCTCTGTTGGATATGGTGGGGGAACAAAGTGGAAAGACTGGAAAAAAATTACTTGGTTCTGCCTAGAAGTCATTCTGCCTCCTCAATCTTCCTGCACTTCAATGGTAAAGCATCAGTTATGTAATTATTTTTATGTATTACTTTAGTGACAGGACAAGGGGTAATGGGTTCAAACTTAAACAGGGGAGGTTTAGATTGGATATAAGGAAGAAGTTGTTTATTGTAAGGGTGGTGAGGCACTGGAATGGGTTGCTCAAGGAGGTTGTGAGTGCTCCATCCCTGGCAGTGTTCAAGGCCAGGTTGGACGAAACCTTGCATGACATGGTTTAGTGTGGGGTGTCCCTGCTTATGGCAGGGGGGTTGGAACTAGATGATCTTAAGGTCCTTTCCAACCCTAACTATTCTATGATTCTATGTAAAAATTCAAAACAAACATTAACAAAGTAATTATTAAAAATGGGTATTAACATCTTCAGAAATACTGTATTTAAGCTCATGCAAACTTGATGTGCAGATGCAGAAGTTTCCCTACCTGCATACATAGCATTTATGGAACATCTTAAACACAAATGTCTTTCAATTCACCAGTATTTTATGTTACATCCCAACATTTCACATTCTGAATGCAGAAATGAAAATTAACAACATTGTTGGAATAATGACTTTTCTTAAAAATAGATACAGAAGGTAAACAATCATTGCTTTACAGGTTATTAGGTGCAAAGCAACTTACAATGTGAGGACTCCAGTGCTGGTGCCATAGTAGTGCTCCCAGGCTGGCCAAAGTCTACTCCTAGAACGACACCCGGTGGCCACAGAACCGAACAGCAAGGCGTTCTCCTTGCCCTGCAGGCTCTCTCACGGTTCTCTGGGGCAGGAATCATCACTGTTCCAGACATCATCTGGAATTTCTGCATGGGGACCTGCAAAATACAGGAGAACCCTGCCTGAAATTCAAATTAATATACATATACACAAAGTAATACATATTGTTTTGAACAATTATACACACTTTGATTTTTCTCCTTTTTTTTATACAATTGTACAAAATATTAGCTAAAGGTTTCAGAATTCTCAAAATGAAAATGAAATTTCTTGGTTTATTCCACAGAGCTTCATTTCAGAAGCAGTCAGCAAAAAGCAAACAGCATTTTCAAAGTTGGAGTGTGCAGGTTTAGGATTAAGCCATAATCTGCTATTCCAAGGCAGGGAAGATTACTTAACCTATTCTTAAATATTACAGGACTAAAACGTATTTATTCTGTTTTAAGTTATAGGATGAAGAAATCCAAATTAGGGACATACATTTTCAGCTCAAAATACCTTTGAACAAAATAAAACAGTAACAGCATTTCAACAGATCGAGTACCAAACAAAGCATCATGTTATAGAAAATACTTGGCAACTGAACTTAGTGAGAGTTAAGAGCTTCTTTCCACATACTTTTTTTCTGCTTAAATACCACAGGATTTAGAGCAGAGCTTTTCTTAAGTATCAGCCTAGCCAAAAATGATTTGATAATATTTTTGACAGAGTAGTAACACATGCGCTGTTTTAAGGTGAACAAGCAGAGATTTTTTGGTGTAACGTCCTTAGGTCTTTTGGGAAGTGAAATGGAAATGGAATATTTATTGCTTTTAAGTTTTCATTTGTCTCATTTTATTTCTCAAATCAAAGTCAAAATTCTTGGCAATGCCATAAGCATCTCTGCAGTACCTAGGAATATCAGAGAGGACAATCGCCCATTTTTCCTGTTGAGAAATACCTATTTTTTTTTCCTCCAGTAAGTACAAATCTAACTAAAGTGTCCCAGACATCCTTGCACAATGGAAATTCTTAAGGCAATGGCAACTCTGTGCTTCATTTGGTGATTCTTTCTTTGTATTGTTACCTTCACTGGGCACAAATGGAATGGAGATGGCAGGGACGTACCCAACCATTACAACTTTGATCCCTGGAAAATGGTTTATTGCTTTCTCATCTCAATTGTGCCCTAGCATCTCTGCTTATAAAGGCAAGTAAGTGTTAAAACAACAACAAAACTTGTTTATATAAGCATAATGAAATTATTTGGGTACTTTGTCTGAAGTAATAGTTTATTAAGATATGTTACCATACAACATCTGAAGGAGATTACCACTGAACACAAAAAGGCACACACAAGGCAAGCATAACAAAGTACACCAGTCTGGAAACAATGACAAAAATGTGTCACTTATCAGTAAGTTATGCACGTGCACTCACTACACAACCAAGTATGCAAGAATTCAAAGCTTGTGGCAGATCCAGTGACTGAATGAAATCTAAACAAATAAGAGGCATAGCAATGGGAAGAATGACCTCCCACTGTATTAAGTTTAAAGCTGGTTATTGCCAAGAGACATGCAAAGCTGCTGGAGCATGCACGCAGCTAATCCTTGAGATACCATGGAGCCAGACCAAAGATAGCAGTGAGAAGGCAGATGGAGGGTTAAGAGACAGCCTACAAACTTCTGCCAGCTGCCTCAGCTGAGCCGGGACTCAAAGCTCTGTGTTCTGACAGGCAAAGCTGGGACTGAGCAGCCTTCAGAGGGAGATGAGCCCAAGCATCTCCTTTGATCTTGTTCCTCAGTGGATGCAGTCAAATTCTGCAACAACTGAAAACTTCTAAATGCTTTTTCATTTGTTTGTAAACTCATTGCTTTTTGTTCACTGCAGAATGAAAACTCTTTTTTAGCTGGGAAGTATAAATACTAATTGACAGTCATTTTTCTACTCCCTGTTGCACCTGCTCCCTCATACTAGTTTCCTGTGTTAAGACAATTTATGATTGAAATGCACTAGGCTTAGGTGTGAAAACAACAGTTTACAGTATCAGTATAAACCAGATATAAAGGCACCGAAAGGCTAATTACACAGCATGGTATTTTAGACGATCATATTTACACCCCCATATACTACCATTACACATGTGCTATCATCTTCATTCTACACCATATATATGTGTATATACTATATTAGGGTTAAGTTATTAGGTATGATTGTGAACTAACAACCTAATTTGAGGAGGTTGAGCAATCCCATAAGGAATCAAGAAAAATCTCAGTAACACTATTTCTGAATAGCGGTTTCTTTCCTGTATTAACACTAAGCCTGCTGTAAAATAAAATTTATTCTGTGTGACAGAAATGCTACCTGCATGCTACTTTTAAGTTCTACCTTTCCCCACACTTCTCCTCTGTGAATTTCAAGAATAAGGTGTGTATTTTAGATGAGAAAAATCAAACAGACACAGGCACAACACTCCTGCCCTCCTCTCCAAACCCTAAACTAGATTTCCAGGTTCCAGAAGTAAAGGTGTGAAAGCAGAGCACCATCCCCAAACCCACCAGAGGCAGGCAAATGCAAAACTCACACCAGTCATGTCCCAGCTGTGTTCTGAAGTCATTCTTAACTCCCAGGTAACCGGGAAGTGAACCATAACAAGTCACTTCATAAGCAATCATTCATGTCTCTACTGATGTTCAGTTGCTTGCTCATTAGATTGCCTTTAGCGAAAGACTTCTTTTCAGGTGATCATTTGTCTTCCCTTAATAGTTTGAACAGTCAAAACTCTCACATTTTATAAATTCTCACCATGAATTATTCTGGTACAACTTTACAAAGTATCTAAATGAACTACTGTGTAGTTTTGACAACAGTGAAATTTCCTATTCCTTTGTGAAGCTTTCTTTCATTTTTGGCATGATATTTACATTCCCAAATTTGACAGACATAGTAATAGTTGGTCTTGGCATTCACTATTGTGTGACTCTGGCTCATACATTCATTCATGTACTTTGTTTTAAAGAATTCCCTCTGGCCATTACTGCTTTTCATCAGGATTTTGCTTTTAAGTATGGTTTCAGCCAAAATCCAAAATATATTGCTACAAAGGCACAAGATCAATGTATTTTGATACTTTCCAAGATAATGAATTACCAGCTCTTTAGAATTCCAAAAATGTTTTCTTCACTTAATTTTGCCTTCCTCCTCTCTCACTTACTTCTATGTCTTTTCTTGTGTGATCATCTTTGACTGGAAACCCATTTCTTATTTGTACACTCACTATCTCCTGTCCTTTAAAATACTTTTACTAACAGGTGCATAAACTTGCCTGTAATTCCAAAAGGCTTATAGACTAACTGACCTCCTTCCCTGTCCCCCCTCCCCAGTAGCATGGAGTGGTATCCTATGCTAAGCTCATGACATTGCACTTAACACTTCTCGATTCAAGCAAGTACAAACAAAACAGCATCTTTTAATGAGGGCGAAAAAAAAGACAAATGAGTCAAGAAGGGGTAACGAAGGAGTTCCCAAGGTCTGAGAAACAGCTGTATTAAATGTGCAGCAGAAAGTCGTCCCTTACTCCACATAAATGAGGCTCATACACAGTTACCATAAACACCACAGGCAGCTATTTATACACATTTCTGTGAAGAGTCTGAGGACAAGAGACATCTAAGCTGTGCAAGGCTGACCCTCAAGTTAATAGACATCACAAACTAAAATCCCTCTACTTTGGCATGCTATACAATTTAAAAACTTCACATTCATTTTTGGGGATGACAAGAATATTAATTCTTCATTCCACATGCTTGTTTTAGATCATTTCCCAGTATCAAGCATACCTACAATTAAACTAGAAACGAATACCATACCTTTTGTTGAACAGAACTTCAAGGCATTACTTTTAACTACCATTTTAATTGTAAGCTTTATGAAAATTTTGCTACTGGGTAAGTACTTGGTTGTTACTGCACAGTAAGCAAGTCCTTCAAAGTTATACTCATTTCTAAATCCAATTATAAAAGAAGAGATGAAAGAGATTGTGCCGCTTGTGTGGCAGAAACCAAATAGAAACTCTTCGCACAGCCATTTGAACAGCTCTGGAAACAAGGATGCAAAAGTTGAAGAAACTGGCTTTTAACAGATTAGCAGAATAAGTGAAATGGAAAAATCACAAGAGTCAAGGAATGTTAGTTATATAGGAAATAACGCTCCATCGACCATGTGAATTGTGCAAATAAGGTTTTACTTAGTGAATGTGCTCATTTCCCCTCTACCAGCAGCTCAAATAACTTTATAAATAGCAACTACTGGTAATTGCAACTATCACTTTTTAAAAGACCAGTGTTTCCATGGCAACTCTAAAGGGAAAAAATCATGTGAAGTCACGATTAAAAAGGTCAGGAAAGCTGGCCTTACATTATGCTTGGCTTTCCACAATATTAGAAAGGGGGTAACTCTGATGTTTGCAGATAAGCTAGAAACACAACTGAGGAGGGGAAAACTGTTAACAATGGGATGCTCAGCTGGCAAATACAATGCATAATCCAAACTAGCTAGCAGAGGCAAAATCTTTGACTGTTATTGCTGGCATAAATCCTGAGACCCAGTAAGAAAAGCAAACCAATACAAATTCTAGGACAGGGGTTGTTCAAAGAGCCAACTGCAATCTAGGTTGGGTTGTGAGTGAAATTTGCTTTCTTACTCCAGCCATGCAAATGCATAGCATCTCCCACATTCTTTTGTGAAGCCAGAAAAGTCCATTTTCAGAGCAGACAGGACAGCACAGCTCAGTGATTTAGCTCTTGGTTTGCTTCTGAGGCCTGACTAGCTCAGCAGGTCTGCCACTGGTGCAGAGTCCTACTGAGTGGAAAAACTTCAAGGGCTTCCAGGTAGAGGGAAAAGAGAAAAATCTCAAACCAACAAACCCTCCTTGCCTTGTTCTAAACACTTCAAACAGATGGATGATAAACTTCCAATTCAGCTTTCCTGAAAGGCCTACTGAAACCAAAGCCTTGTTCCCCTGAGGTGAGCATTAGGTGCCTTTTAAAGTCTAGAGCCCTAAGTAATAAAGTACTGCATGTTGCAATATCCAGTTCTTTGGCATCTTTGGTACATAACAGACTTTTTAGCCATTAGTGAAATGCTACAGTTAAATTTTTACAGTTAATTTTTCTTAAAATTAGTACATATATAGACTAAAAAACCCCAACACAACCCTAAGACAGAAGCACTGTGAACCCCAAAGACTGATCTCCAGCTTGGCACCAAGTAATATGATAATACCATATACATAAACAGAACTAAAACATACTTACATTTATGGTTTTCTACAGCATGCCCCAAGAGTAGCCAATACCCTTATTTTTAGAAGACTTCCAGAAGTGGGACATGATATCCCAGAAAATTAGCAAAACAGGCCCTCTGCAGCAGGACAACCTCCCCTTTTCCTCCTCATCTACAAGAAGGATTAGTTGCTGCATCCACTGTCACCTCTGCTGAAGTACAAGGCACAAGCACACTGTGAAAGCTCCCCTTTCAAGCTAGGAGGCAAGGGCATTACTTAAACTGTTTGTCACTTAGTTATCTGCAGGCCACAATGAAGGCACCAAGAATCATTTATAGCAGCACAAGACAGATGTTTTGAGGCAGCTGGTGATATCTAAATGGTGGCTGTAGTCATTTAATTTCCTTTGATTACCTCACAAATGACCAAATTGACCCTTAAGTCATTCATATATACCTTTAGAATACACAACAGTTCAGAGTAAATGTGATCCATGTTTGTGCTGCCAGTACCAGACAGGAATCACTGAGATGTGTTTCAAGTGACTAATGCTGGACTTCAATGTATTTTTGGGAAGGCACAATATTCCCGTTCACAGAAGGGTAATACGCAGAGATAGAAGGAACTCATGGTTGTTGATTATGTATGTTCTATGGTTAGAGATAGAAAAACTGCTGCTTGCTGAATAAAACCAGATACTGTCCCTGATGAAATAAGGGCATGTTCTTATCTTAGGTAAGCTTGTGTATACCAACCATCTTAATCACATTGAATTAATATAAAAGAGCATGCTCAGGCTGGCCCAAAGCAGGATCTGTGAAATGTTACATCTGACTCTTTGCTGTGTAAAATAACTAATCCAGAATTCTAACATATTCTCTCCAAGATGGGCCAACTTGTACGTCAAGGGTGACCTAATTTAAAAAATACCCCACTTCCTTCAGTCCTGTTAGAAGTTCTCACTAGAAGTTTCTGAGCATATTTAGAACATGCTTGGAAATGTTTTGGCAAACCCTGACAAGGAGCAGTAGTCACTTAAGTTTCTATGCAAATGGAGCCCCTGACTGGAGCCCACTGTCAGGACATGAAATTGCAGCAAGATTCTTACCTATTAATTAATTTTTCCATAAGGATCAGTGTCACCCTTTAAAAGTCAGAAATAGGCTACAAATCATGAATTACTACATAAGCTTTGTGATGCGTTACTCATTAAAGTATTAACATTTTGGAAAAAGGAAAAGCAAAAGCAAGACCAAACAACCAAAAAGCCTCCAAAAACACACCACACCAACAAGATGCCATAACAGTTCTAAATAAAACAAGATTTCTGATTCCTAAGGATATTTATTAGCTTTACCATGGTTCTTTGACATTTTATTAAAGCCAATATGAGGGCCCCAAAACAGAAAGAAAATGGAAGAAAGTGGCAGAACTTTGCAGACTTGAGGAAGATTCTGTGTTACTGTGGACAGACAGGGCTTCTATTTGCCATGGATATTCCATGAAAGAGGAGAGCAATACCTGGCAGATTGTCTCCTTTCACTTCTTCCTGGTAAGAAAGTCTTATGACTTGATAATAAAGTGTGTTTACCTGACAAGAATCCTGCCATTTACAAAGTTCTTTTTAATGACTATTTCTCCTTTATTTTTTTTTTCCTTTTTTGAAAACACATTTCTCAAAATGAGACTTTTGGATGTCAGAATTTATCAAAATTTAGTTTTCAGTACTCATTTAAAAATAACTGGGCATTACATGAAACAATATTAACTTGAATTTCTGACACAGTGCCTCTAAAAGGTTTTAATATGCTAAGGATGACCAATGTGCAATAAAAGGTTCAGCACAAACAACAAGACTAAATTACTCCAAACTGAAAATTCCATGCAAAAATACACCATCATTTATAACCCTAAAATATCCATTTGGAAAACTATTGAATGCTACAGAAGTCACTAATATGTGGCTTAGTATTGCTCAAGCTAAAATTTGCACATTGAGTTCTAACAACGTCAGTCATTGCACAGGAACCACGCTGATTATTGCAATTCATAATTAGACGTATTAGTAGAGCTAAGGCTTCCCAAAACACCATAGACACCCCAACACCACAGGAAAGCAAACAAACCACAGCAACAAAAAAAAAAAAAAAAAAAAAAAAAACTCTTNATTTAGCCTGTCACAATTTCATGCAAGTTTGTGTCAAGGTCTTTCCCTTGCTCCCTCAAACTCTCTGACATCTCTTATGTAGGAGGAAGAAAGCACCACTGGTACTAAATACACGATGAATAATTTAAATACCATTTTTATTGTTTAAAAAGGAAACAGGTTTCTTTCTTGCATGCAGAAGAGAAAACTTGTTAAAATTCAACATGATTTAAGTGCTTTCCAGTCAAAAATACTATTTAAAAAATAAAAAATAAAAATCACTCTTCTAGAATAAGTAAGTACCCAATGCTAAATTACCACAATTCTCAGGCAAAAACTTCTCTCCTTCCACAAGAGCAACACTGTTACAGGTATGACACTGAGCATTTTAGTCTTCATTTACCCTAACATATTAGAGAAAAAAAAATTAGGCCTGGTATGCTCTCCTCCCACTTTTGGGATGGGAGAAAGCAAAAAGGAATGAAATAATCACACCGTTTATCTTTTTTTTCTTCTTTCCCCAGATACTTTTTGTGACAATGGTCTAAGGCAAAGTCTGACAAATCTACAAGCTTTGCTACAGCAATGTCATTACATTCCGTGGCATTCTACGTTTGACGTTTATTGAAGTTGTCTTCCTGGAAATGGAGCAAAGGACTGCAGCAGCTCACAAGAAATCACAGCCTTTCACAGAAAAATACTATTAACTTTGCTTTTACTTTTAAAATTAGGTCTTGTGGCCTTTCAAGTAAATTAAAAAAAGACTGTTCAATAAATAGTAATGCACATAACTCACTAATTAAAAGAGACTGGGCTTAAAAAGCCTACAGATTTGGTGACTTTTTAATATAAACTAAAAAAAAAAAAGCCCCAGGCATGATTTAAGAACACATTATATTAAGAAAGTATGTAGGCATATGCAAAGAGAATTAATTTCATACGTTCTCAGCACAACTGAATTGAGAGGTTAACAGCATTTCTCTTTAAATAAATTACCACCTGGTCACAGCTTTACTTGTAGGAAATGAGTCATGAAGCAATGGCACCACGGTAATGGCTGACTATCATTCAAGTTATTTAAGATGCAAAATGCTACAAAACATATGGAAACATTATGCTTAAGTAGTTTGTGATAAAATAAAATTTGGGAACATTCCAGAGGAATAATCATATTCCTCTGATTCCTTAACTGAAATACGGACAATGCCTAAAAACTGATAGATTAAAACTATGGTTATGGTCAGGTAAATTTATTTATACACAAGGTAGAAAGGTGCACCTCAGGTATTTGTTAAAGATACTGCACCCTCTCATTAAAACCTGTTTCTAACAGTCCTGTTCTAGTTTCCAAATTTTAAATTATTAAAGAACTGTTCTGTTACCAAATAAAAATTTGACATTAAATCAGGTTCTTTAGAGAAAAACAAAACAACCCACTGTGAATTCATCTTTGAATTTGCCAGCTCCAGGCAGGGATAGACATTGTTATAATAACACAACACATTATACAAAGCTACTTTTACATATATGTGAGATATCTATATATAATATATATTATACAAAATATATTAACATATGTGTATATATATATATATGCTAAATATCTCTCTATACCTTTAGTATTTAAAGTATCACACTATAACCTTCATGACAAATGCAAAAATTACCACTTCTTTGGCCATGGCCACACAAGAGTCTTAGAGGAACAGTTTAGTCAAATTCTTTTTCAACTGAGTTTTTTCAGTGTTGTAATTATGTTTTTCAAGGTATTGATCCATTCTGTTTTCCTGGACTTCATTAGTTTTCCATATGCATTTGTATACCAGTTCTGCTGCCTTCAGTTGAATTATTTTCCATTCATTGCCATACATCCAGCTTCAAATAACTGTAAGTCAGATCAATAATTCAGTCATGTAAATCAATTAAATTTACACCGTGGATCATGTAAGAGGTCTATCTTTTACGGTTCACTTCAGCTATGAAAACTATTTCAATAGGAGAAGGACAGTTACATTAGGACACCTATGACTTCCACTGGAACCAGTGTGCAATACTGACTCTTCTATGAGATGCACACATCATGTATGCAAACTGTACTGTTCTGATATCTTAGCTAGGATAATTTCACACAACTTTACCAGCTTCCAGCTCAGAAGTTGGTAACTTCAAACTCACACAAAAGAAACTGTAGGGAAAGCAGTTTGGGTTGAGAGAAAAGGACTTAGTAAACCCCTTAGTTAAAAAAGCTTATGGGGTAATCCAGCATTTCTTTTTCTACTGTGACATTATCTTCAGCCAGGTAAAAAAGCTTCTGCTCACACAAACAGCATGTGTGGGCTCCTTGGTAAGTAAGCAGCCAGTATTAATTTCTGCACAATTTTCATCAAAAGAGGAAAATAGCTTCCAATATGCAATGATACGTATGTATGATGGCTTGGCTTCGTGAGCGAAGATTTGGGAAGGGCTTTAACCACACTCACTATAAGCATGATGACCAAGGGCATGTGGGATAAGCAAATCTGTTGAATCCTGGGCAATCTCAAGCTACCCATGCGCTGGTCCGCCTGCACGCATGCACCTTGTCACCTGCCGTTCCGACGCTCTCCTGTCATAGGCTTTGTAAGAGTGCCTTTCTCTTCAATGGAAGACCTTACAAGGCCAGATGAGATTCATCAGCCTGGGTTTGAAGGTAGGAGTTTTCCTTCTCCTTTGAAGCAGGATTACTATTGCAACACATCATCAGTAGGATAAAACTAACCTGTTACACACACATAAAAATGTACACTTGCATACACCCCTCCTCGCCTTCCAATTCTTCAGCACACATCTTGGGAAAAACTCCTAGAGGAATATAATCAATAGAGATCATAAAAATATTATTTTCCTGCTTCCCTTTATCTCTTCTCCTAGAAAAGGAATCTTAAAATTCAGTCTTTCTGCCTACTGAGCTCCTGACCTCTTTTTCATGTTGACAAAAGATACTGCAGGAACCCGCCAGACATGCAAGTGCAGAAAAGCATCCTACACAATGAACCATTCCCAAGTCTTTGAAACAAAAATATATGAATGATTGATGAATGCACTCAAATTCCTTCTCTGCCCAGGTCAACATCTGTCATGTAAACAGACACATACAGACATAGCTGTGACAACAATCACATGGGGATCTATACAGCAACAAAGTCCTCCCTTACAAGTAACTGCAGGATCACAAATAAGATTTCTGACTGGTGTTGTAGAAGATCAAAGGTTATGATTAACTAAAACAACCTTGGACTATGAAATACAGAATAATCTCAGGTAGCAGCACTGCAACTGAAGGAACCTGTTCACATTACGTTCACATTTCTTACTGCACATCTGACGATAAACCGAATTAAGTTTCAGTGGAAATATACTGCTGTTGATATTAATTATTAATGCCAGTACCCCATATGAAGTAAAGTAACTGAATTGTATAACATGATAAAAGCGAGAGACAAAGATTAGTATCAATCCAACAACTATAATAATGGTATGAAACCGTATCATTTTCACTCAGTAACATCAGTGTTTAGAAGTAGATCTTCAGCATGTTGTCACAGAAAGTGCATTTCACTTTAGAAAAAAGATACTAAAAGTAGGGATATCTCCCCTCTTTCCCTCCTCCCTCTCTCTCCTCCCCTCCCACCATGTGAAATTAGTTATCTGTTTGGATTTTGATCAGTACACTACGAAAGAGCAGTTCCAGAAGAATATAGTTTAAAATAAAGTATCAGAAGCCCAACCTCCACAAGCCACTCATAGATAGAAGCACTCTCAGACACGCACTTAACTAACTTTAGTTGAAACACATGGACCTATTATGTCCTTCAGATAAACCAAGGATGTTTTTTAACACAACTCATACAGTTTCCCAAATGCATTTGTTAGCCAACCAAAAAAATATAAATTACTCCTGTATCAATATTTGGTAGAACTGGGCTGAACACTGCCACAGAAGAAAAGAGATCCCTGAAATACTGCTGGTTTCATGCTTTTTACTCATTCTATGAGCAGAAGTAAAGGCTCAAATAGTATAAAATATAGGTCATAGGGCAGAAACTAAGGACCACTACAGACTAACCCAGGCTACACCAACGGAAATGGACAAGCTATGCATAAAAACACAACCTTTTACAGAAAAGGAGAAGTTAAAGGCCACGATAAAATACCTCTAACTAGGGCTTTTAAATTTTGGTATTTTGTTAGAACAATCTGTGTGTATGTTCCATTCATTACACCATAATTATTATTAATGCGTAAATACTCATACATCAACTAGTCTGGGATATCAAGAATATCCTATCAGTTCCTTAAAGGAAGTGATATCAGAAAGGCATCTGCAGTAAAACCACCAGACATTCTTGAAATAAACAATTTGCCACAGAAAGCATAGAAAATTCCACCACCTTCTTCTAACATTGCTAATATTACTTAACAGGAAGCACTGAGTCACTGAAATTTATTTCACATGCAGTGAGTGAGTCTGTGGTAAACAGGTAGGTCATCTGTTTACATAGCCAGACACTTGTGGGGAAAAAAATCCTTTAGGATTTGTATGGCAAGGGTGAGGAGGTCAGCGTGTTCCCAGTACCCAACCTGTGTTTTCCAAAATTCATTATCAAAGAGAAAAACAGAGTACTCCACTTCTGAGTGGCCTCAAAAAAGAACCCTACCTAAAAATGAGTTCAGGCTATCTTTTTTTCCTCCCTGAAAGAACTGTATTCACAGCTTTACAATAGCCTTTAGAGTTACTGAGAATGAATGGAGTAAAACTGAAACAGCCTACCCCTTAAACAGAAAATTAATTAGAAGATGAGACACATGAATATTTCTGTGTTAAGTGTAACCTCTTTCCATAGCAAAGCAAATTAAATGGCAGCATCCAAAACCAAGAACGCCAACAGATCTATCCAGGATAGAGGTCAAGTCCTGAAAACCAGTTATAATTTAAGAGATAAATATGGTCATAAAGAATTGATTCTGGCAAACAGGTAAATAAGATGCAGCACATACATCCTACCTGCGTAATCAACTATATATGTGCAAGCACACACGAATCCAATAGCTAGAATCAAGTCTGATAAAGCACTATGCTTCAGGCACAAAACATAACTTTTTAGCTTTGCTATACAGTTATCTTCAGGTAAGCACATCTACAAAACATTCTGAATAGCATTTGTTGGTAGTTAATGATTTTGATGTACAACATCTCATGCTGCTGCATCTCATGTGATCCCCCTATTCCATGTGGTAATTTGCATCTACTGGGAAAAGGAACAGGGAGATGGATATAAAACGTGAGTAGTTATTTTGCATAAATGGGCCCCATAAAGCTCACATTTTCTTATTAGATTTTGCTGTAATTTAGGTGGGAAAGGATACAGTAGCCCTTTCCTGTCTCCTTCCATTCCCTTCTTTCTAGACAAACAAATCTGTCATATTTACCAGTGACATGGGAGAATGCCTTGGGAACAGCTAAGAGTTTTGCCGGCTGTTGGCAGGCCCCCATTTCCACACAGAAATGGTAAAATGTCAGTCATATACACAGCAGGAATAAGAAATCTGGTATGGTGAAAGGTGCAATGAGAACATGCCCCATGTCATGATGTATATTTTTCAGAAAACATTGCCACTGATGAGTCAAGGTTTCTCAAGGGGCAGAGATGGTGCTACAATACAAAGTACATAACAACAAAAAGGAGATGCTGTCAGTGTATGTAACTGGGTATTTAATTTAGATCACAGGGCAGGAAAAGAGGAATATAGCTGTTAAAGAAGACACACCTATGCTATGCTTCTAGAAAATCCCAGCAAAGGGAACTTTAGAGAAATGAGTATTTACTCTTTTCTCAAGCCTTAGTCAGAAAGCAATTATTTTTTAAAACCGATTGCTCTGCAGGAACACGACAGGCTCCCTTGTAGCCAAACTGCATTGTGCACCCCTGAGAGAGAGAGACCGCAGCCTCACAGCCTAGCCCCTGAATGGAGAACAGTTTGCACTGTTCACAATGGGATATGATCTAGAATAAATGAAAACTAACCAAATAAATAAATTTTGGGGCCAGTTTAGCCAGGTAAGGCCTAAATATTTTCTTTTCACTTGTTAACAATGGTAGGAGGCTAAGCCTTTGAAAAGAAAAACAGGACAAACCCATCCATCTTTAAGAAAACTTGTGCTGAGCCTAACACCAGTGAGAGAGCTTCCACATTCCAACTCAGCTCTGTCAGTGACATTTGCAGCATGGGAAGCAATAACTTCTAGAAAAGTATTTGTAGGTTCACTGTGTGCTTTATACTACTATATTACAGTCACGGTTTGTCAGCCACTCCAACCAAAACAAGAAATTCCATAGGCACAGGAATTATTTTAAGAAAGTAACTAGTTACATAAAATTTAGCAGGAAGAAAAATGAGTACTCTTCTCCTTCTTAGAGAATAACAATAGAAAAATATTCTAAAGCATTGCATCCTTCATTCCTGCTGCCTTTCAGCCTTTCTTCCTTCATTTGGGTCTTAAATTTTAAACTTAACTCTAAGTCTTGTGCCACAGAGGTAAAAAACCTCAAAACAACAATAATGAAACTAAAACCAACCAACAAAAAAATTCAAACCAACCTAAACAAAGCTATCAAATGCTTTCCCATTCTGGTACAGACTGAAAATGTCTTCTGAGTCTGCTCTCCCATCCCCCTCCAAATAGACAAAAGTAGTTTGCAGTGACACCTAAAACTAACTCTTCTGACCATAGTACTAATGCAAAGGTGCATCAGCATTTTTGGAAAACTTTGGTTACTTCCTACAATAAACAAAACGTAATCAATGTTGATTGTGCAAGTGAGTTAATTTGCAGTTATTGCTTTATCCCTTCTCTCCTTCTCTAACTAAAGCTTGAAGAGTCTCATATTCCTTGCAATATGCTTTAAACTCCTTATTTCTAAAGTAGCTATTCTTTCTCATTAAGAGGAAGGAATTCTGGTTTGCAGATCAAATAAACAGCAGACTTTATCTTTTTGTATGGCCAACTCATGAAGCTGTAGGTGTTCTCCCTAAATTAAACCACTACCACAGCTATCTACCTACACATACATTCATTCCCCAGTTGCCAACAATAACATCACTTTGAATCCAGTTCTGAGCTCCCCCCCCCTTCATGGCTAGAAAATGATCCTATGTGATCTATATGATCTATGGCTAGAAAATGATCCAACAAAAAGATGGAGTGAACTTGGGATTTTTTTCTCTTCTCTTATGAAGACTGCAGCATGAAACATCAGAAATCTCACCTGGACAACACAACACCCTCATATCTCCATGTCTTTTTCCCCACCTCTGTTTCCAGAGGAGCTTTTTAAGATTCAGTTTCAAGTTTTCCATTATATTTAACCAAAATTCAGTTTTACTAACTTAAAAAATAAAATTGCTTTAATATCCTCAAATAGTTCTGTGAGTTTTATAGTTGCTAAGTGAGTTTGGTTGACATGATGAATTCAGGTAAAATATACCTGGATGTAAACAAAACATGATTGTTTATTAACATTCAGATTATTACAGAAAACAAGCACTGGATCTCATTTATTTCAGGGTAAATCTGTTAATGAAGAAGTCAGAATAATTCCACAGAACAAACCTGGGGAGCAAAGAAATTCATATATGCCAGTTAGTTTTCCTTGCTACCAAGATGACTGTTCTATGCATCTATGAATACCTCTGCTACACAGCTAAAGACTAAAAATACTGCCAGATCCCTCTCATGTTCCCACATATTTTCTTCCTATTTAGACTACAAATAGGATTTTAGATATTTATCTCACAAGGATTGATACATCTTCACCATAAATCTAGCTCCTGTACTGCATGCAAGTTATACAAGTGCTCCATAATCAAAACGTAAGTATAAATTGCAACTGATGAATTCAAGGTGCAGAAATGGAGAATGGACTACAAAACCCTTCCACAGATTTCAAAATGACAGCCTTTCAGATCCACCCTGCTGTACAGTCAGTCACATTGTAGAGTTCAGATTTAGATTTATTAACTGCTTATGCACACTCACAAGACTTACCCATCAGCTTTTCCTCATAAAAGCCTTACAGTCACTGCTTCATTTAGATGCAGAGAGGACAGACTTTTCAGCCAAGACATTTACCTTTTTCCGATTCATCAATCCAAGGTCCTGTCTGTCCTATGCCAAAGCCCATTTAAACCAGCACATAGTTTCCTCAGCTATCATACCTGTCAGATGGTGGAAGCCATACTACAGCACAGGCAGGAATAATTTTATGCTCACCTTCCTTATTTAGAAATTCTCTGTTCCATGCCAGGGACTATTCTCTTCCACCTACCCTAAATTACAGCATGATTTAGTAGAAGTACAGAAGGAGCAAAAAAAGGTCACTAGCATACATTAAATTAGTTCTGCTGTTTGCAAATATTTGTTGGTTTTGGTTTGTTTTTGTTTTGTTTTGTTTTTTTCCAAATAGCAATAATGTTTATTTCAAAATCTCGGTATTTCAGAGCTCTTTAGCAATTCCTTCAGGATTGGTAATTTTTGGTCAGCAGAAAGTCCACAGAATTTAACAAATCAAAATCCTGGTCAAGCCCAGAATTCCTGGCTACTTCTGCTTTGCAGAAGCAATGAATAGCAGGATTTAACCCAAAGTCCAGTTCCTAGACCTTGTCAGTCATCTAAGTTTACTTCTGAACTTTGCAGTAAACTGCTCCTTAAGACAGGAATGGTAGTCCTAATCACCAGCCTGACCCATTAGGCCTTGGGTGGTGAATAAAGTATATGCTGTCATACCTTGGCACTGAGTATTTCTGAGGAAGAACACATCAGACACCCAATAGCTCACCTGTCTTGTCCACAGCTCAACTCTACTGCAGCTATAGTTACTGCAAGCATTTCTCCCTCCCTTCCTGGAGATATCACTAAGCTGTCTGCCTGTGTCCCTTCTGGAAAACCACTGAAGACAGCTACACTGCCTAGTGATGTACCCTTTACATATAGCAAAATCCTTCCTTCGTGCCCCATGAAGGGAAACCACAATAGACATTGCAAGACCACCTACACCAAAGGACTGGGGTATGACCTCAATGTTAAACAGTGTCCTATTACAATCAAAACCAGAAAATGCTGCGTTGAATTCATCACTGCTGAAAATAAAAACCAGTTTGTCAAAATAAGTAAATAAATAAAGGAAGAAAGGTGATTTTTACACGCAAGTGCTCAGCTTTCAGACCTGAAAGTTTATAACCACCAGCAAAGTGGCAACATAAAAAGTCCACACCACCCAGTACCCTCCGAGCATTGAAATCCTGACAGTTTGCTATTCTCACATTTAAAATGAACAGTCAATTTAATAAAATGGCTTAATAAAGTGCTGGCTTTGGATGATCACTCTTTAACTTCCTTTCCATAAGCTGAAGATCTTGCTATTCTACATTAACACAAGGCACCAATTATTTTTCTTTTAATTCTCAATCTTGGTTTCTTTTATAAACATAAATCTGGAATGAGAGAACATTTTTCTTATCCTTCAGTGCATTTGTTTTGACATGCACATTGCTCCTCCTTCCCCACCACTGTCCACAAAAATAGAGTGCTTGCATTGTTCTGCAAAGCCTTAAGACTTTTCTACTCTTTAAATATTTCTTAGGTTCATTTTTAACTTGTTTTATGTCACACCCTATGCACTGAAGCCCTTTCATCATTACATATTTCTTGTGAATGCTTAAGTGTGAACACTGTAAATGAGACCATGTGCAGATGCTACAGCATAAGCAGCATGTGGCAACCTCAGCTACTGTGTACAAGGTATTTCAGAAAGTATTTCTAGTGGAGTGCATGCACTTTGTCTCCAGCGTCCAGAAAACCTATCATACAGCACTCAAGGCAGCCAGAGCTTTTATGGGAAACACATGGGAAGAGAAAGTCACAACCTCCTTAGTAACTAGAATAAAAAGAAACTTTGAAAACAGTGGGTCCCACTTCTTTTGCAGTTTCCCTGAGGAGAGGTCATACCACTGAAGTCAGTGCAACCAAAGCAGTGAAATCCTAATGTTAACCCCCAAATTAAGACTGCAACATAGCCTTGATAGTGACAGCTGAATAAGGAAAACATGTATTTTGATTCAGTGGGTATTCATGTGAACAGACCCATCACAACTGTCTCATCTGCAAACCAGACAGTATTTGTCCATTCCCCTTCCCCACAGAGGAATACACAGAGAAAGAACATGGAATGTAGACAAGCTCCCTGAGCCCAGTTAAAAGACAGGTCTGTATTGGCACTGGCAAAATTCTTCCCTCCATGCCACATCCTGTGCCCCCAGCGTCTTATGAAAAAAAACAAACAAAAAACCACACAGTGTGCATTACTGGAAAAGGCCAAAAGTGCACATAATCATTCTAGGGGAGCAGGAGGCTTTTACTTCCCCTTCTTTTGGGAGAGAAGAATGCAGACTCCCACCAAAACCACCAACTTCCCATACACAGAAAAGAAAAATCACCTCCAAACATCAGGCTGGTTTTAGCATAGCAGAGCTTACACAAGGTAATGCTTTGCAGAAGATTAAAAAAGAAAGGTTAAAATAAGGCACCAGTAGCACAGCTGATTTGAAAATGCCTGAAGCTTAAAACAGATTTATTTTCCTTCCCACTTTTATTCCCTCTATGTAGGCTGCACTTGGAAGATTTGCATTTGAAAAGGACTTGCTCATCCTCCCCAAGGGATCGATGCAGAAGGAAATCTTGCTGCTGACTTTAGAGCTTCATTAGTTCTTACAGCAACAGACCCATCACACACACACCACCACCACACACACACACCCCGTCAGCTCCGGGAACAGCCTCACAGACTACCCAGACTTGTTTGTCGCAGCTGCACATTTCAAAGAAAATCTCCCTTGGCACAGAGCTGCGGCAGAGGAGCGATTCCCCTGGAAAGCCTGGTACTTCACCATAGCTCTCACTAACTGAAAGTGTACGTTACTTCGCTGTCAAGTACTGTAGTTGGAAATTCATCAGCATTGCTTTGCAAGTGCAAGCGCCTCACATCTTACAGAATGAGACTCCCTAAACCAAAAAAAGCAGTTAGAAGTGTTCCCCCTAAAAAGTGCTTCTCAAGAAGCACCACGATCCCATTATCTCTAGGTCTCTGCAACTCTTGACTCTCTTGTTTCTTCTTCACTGCATGTCCCTAAGACACTAGATGCTTTGGTTGATATGCATGAGCCAGGTGAAACAGCTGATGACACAGCTAAATGTGAATTTATAGATCTACTCACTCAAAACCAAATGCCTATTTCTGCATGCAAAATCATTATATACCACCTTGCTTTTTACCAGTGTTACAGAAAAGACCACAGCTGCTGGCATCTAGTGCCCTTTTACTTAAAAAACCCCAAAATAATTAAAAAAATATTTGGTAAATAACATACATGACCTCAAGGGGCTGACAGCTTTGTCCCAGATGATCCATACAACTCGTATTTGAAATAAAAAGATGAATACAGAAGAAAAAACAAACTTTGTTTGGTCTTTAATGTATAGGTTCTATTGAGTAATATCATTTGGAGTCTTAGGCTGCAATCACATTTACTGAGTAGCAGTATATAAACACTGGAGTCAGTATAGAAATATATAAATAAAAATACTGCCCAAGGATGCAGTCTGAGAGCACAGGGGGAAGGAAGAATTCACATATCCTCCAGTATAACTTCCTTAAAGAGAAGCACTGGCATTTTCTTCTGTGTAGGAAGTCACTGAATACTTGCTCCTCTAAGCAAATGGTGTCCCTGGGGACGCTACATCTGAAAGATTTGTGGGAAATAGTGAACAAAAGCATCCAATGCCATTTCCTCTCCCACCCCACACATGCAAAGATTGATATTTCCAGTTGGAAACAGAATTTTTAATTTTGTGCTTATGGGTCATGTAGATTTTTCTGAAGTCACATCAAGAGATACTTACACTGCCAACGTAACGTGATCTGTTCTTGTAAAATAACTCAAGCTGCTGTATGGTGGTGTGTTTGGGGAGACTAGATCTGATCTACTCCAGAACAAAGCAATCCACAGGAAATAACCATTACAGACAGTGGTATATTTGATCTATTAGGACTTTGAAAAAAAAAAAAAAAAAAAAAAAAAACAAAAAACAAACAACAAAAAAAACACATCAACTTTGCCTGTGGCTAAGGAACATGGATATGAGTAATTGTGATCTTTGCATTTCCCCAGTACTGATCCTGCTGTGGATCTCCCAGCACAATTTATGGCAG
>NDXB01009113.1:172168-197530 GCA_002631895.1 Agapornis roseicollis
TTTTTTTTTTTGTTTTTTTTTTTTTGCTGTATCCAGCCTGTGAGTGACTGCTGAGGGAAGTCTCCTTTTCATGTCATTGCCTATGGCTCCTATTCAGTGATCAGTAACACCAGAAGACAGCACTTCAGTATGCCTGATTGGAGGAATTAGCATTAGTACATTATTATTCAACTGGGAAAGTCAGAATTAGAAAAACAGGCTCGCAACTATAAAAATGTCACTCACGTTGCTGCTTGGCAGCTACATTGATTTACTTGATCTCATTGCATTTTGGCAACAGGCTTCTTAGGCTACAGCTTTTCTTTTTTCCTTTTGGGGCTTTCATGGCAGGCCAGTATTTTCTCCTGGCATGACAGTTTACTACCAATCCATTATCCATTACCTTCCTGGCACGTGCAGACTTCAGAAAAACCTTGTCTGGGATCTGGCACTCTACCCAGTGCCTGATAAATGTTATAAATTTTATTCCTTCTGTTGTGGTGCAAAGTGGAAAAATATGGCATGCAGTTATGCCAACATTACTCTGTCCTCAGCCAGAGCTGTTTTTCACTATAAAATCCTTCAAAAAGAACTGAAATAATTTAGTGTCTCTAGAACTACCCCAACAGAAGAGGGGAAAAAGAAAAGTGGCAGTTCTCTTAGCGATTTTTGCTTCTCTGAACACAACAAAAGGCTTTCATGTTTTGAAAACAAAGCTTCTACTTCTAAAAACTTTGAAATTTTGCCTTTAAATCAGTAATGTGTCATCCATTTCTGAGTGGACTCAACATCAATACCGAAGAGGTTTCTTTGAAGACACAAAGTTTGTTGAAACTTTGCCATAAGTACAGAAAAGTAAAAGAAGCAAAGATTAAAAGATAAAATCAAAGAAAATCTGGATTATAGACAGAGATGTCACTGTTACCATCTGACTAGATGTACATGTCCTCACTATAGGACACTTTTCACTCCACTCAGGTTGCACATTAGGTTTTTCTTGATACAGAATAACATTTTGAAATGCAACTGAGACTATACTGCAATATAATTGAGCTTATATTGCAATAATAAGAGCTCTACTTTAAAAATAAAAAAATCCTACTGAATTTCCATAGGCTGATGCCACTCCTAAAAACCTCTTTAATGTTAATAAAAAGTGTGCAAAAGTGTTATGGTTTCATATTTTGAAAACTGCATCTTAGCTGCTATAACTATGCTACCTAAACTTACGCGTACTGAAATGAAGTATCACAGGGCTTTCGTGTTGCCAGTTCTCAGTAACAACAAAGATTGTGAAGACTCAGTGTTTCCAGTCTGTTATCTGCTGTGATTGTTACCAATGTGCCAGAATTTTCTGGGTTAAGCACTTGCTATCACAGATAGACCCTCCAAAGTGAAATTCTTTTTAACTCTTCCTAGGAAGTTGCACCATTTTATTACCAACTGCTGTATAATCTCATTCATCAGTCTTCCAGATCTGATCTTCAGCAGTCAGCTGATTTATTACTTCAGCTTGCTTCTTTTCCTAATAAAATTACATTTGTCACTGATTTTCATGACTAAAATTTTAAGTGTGCCTTCCTGTAATATATGTACACCATTATTTCCCCTTACAAATTAGCATATTTTATTGCTTTATGCAGTTATATTTGGAGAAAATAAGACAAGTAGTTGATTTCCATGTAAGATGGCCCAAGGTTAGTCACCTGCCATGATTAAAACAGCTCTCAGCAATGTATCTGTGAAAAAGGCAATATAAAAACTAACCCCTTTGACATAGTGAAAATTGCATTCATGTTAGTAAAAGATTTGGAGAACCTATACTCTGAAGAATAAATACTTTGGTTCTGTTTGATCCAAAATTGGTGTACTTGTCTAGCATTATATTTGCTCCATATGCCATCTTATATTTGCAATTCTTCTCAAATTCTGATGCCACTGAGCTTAATCACCCCAACAGATGTCCATATTCATCTGTCCTGTTGTGTCCTGAAAGCATACTCACTAGTGAGATGTCCATAAAAGTGCCTGGGACAAAATCAGATGTAGGAGAGACTTTGCTTTTATTTTATGCAACAATTCAGTGTTTTAGTACTCACCCATGCCTTACTGTCCCTCCTCCACCCAAGATAGAACAGTCATTGAATGATGAGGGCAGGAGACAGACATGCATAGACAGAAACACCCACACCAACAAATGTGAGAAAAGATTAAGTGTCTTCCATGACACTTAATAAGACTATGGAAAAGACAGGTTCAAAGCACTCCTGAAATTAGCATTTATTTCTACATAACAGTCCAATTTGAGAGACTGAGAAATAATCCTCCCAGACTGTCCACTTTCTCTGCTTTTTCTTAGGACATGAAAGCCACAGCTTCAAGCCCTTATTCTATTCTCCCCTATTCAGACAGAAGGTAATTTTAAATGGATTCTCAATCATTTTAGTAAATATCCCCACTGTTGAACTTAGGGAAAACAAAAAAAAAAAAAAACCCAAAAAAACAAACCTCCTGTTCACTTCAGTGTATAGCTTAAGTGTACAGCTCCAAGGTATTGTAACAGCTTAACATTTCCTTTGAAGTCAACAGCTGCATGCCTANAAACCCACCTACATAGGAAAAAAAAAAAAAAAAAAAAACCCAAAAAAACAAACCTCCTGTTCACTTCAGTGTATAGCTTAAGTGTACAGCTCCAAGGTATTGTAACAGCTTAACATTTCCTTTGAAGTCAACAGCTGCATGCCTAAACAGCTCAGGTGCAGGAGACTGGCCATTTCCTGAAATCTCATATAACTTTCAGATTAATCACTATGCTACATCCGTTCAACTTACTGCTTTCTACATGTCATCATGTGATTAGACATTTAATTTTACTTAAGCCAGGATGAGATTTTCTAGAATATTTTAATATTCTATTTTGTACCCCAAGATCAATGCTACACAGGTTGTGCTAAAACACTGACAAGATTCTTAACAGAGAAGATGCTCCATTCTGAAGTCTTTTGCTTCATCCCTTGAGCAACTAGATATTCACCTTGTTTCTCTAACATTCTGCACAGGGAATCATTCATCCGTCTAAACCTGGATGTGCATGAATCCCCTGATCAGTGGTAGAGCTCTAGCTATCTAGAATGCTGTAGCATGCCCATGCCTTGTGATTTGTAGCATGGTTCCTCTCCTACTAAAACAATCATGGTTCCTCTCCTACTAAAACAATCATCTAAAATAAGTGAGATAAATTATACTTTGAAACAGCTGAAGTTCAGAGTTATAGGAAACACATCCTGATCTGCTTAGGCCCATCTGATTAAATACTAACTCATTAACTTTCTGCTGAGTTGATACGTTTTGAAAACTGAGATATCTCTAAATACTGTAAGTAGATAATGAGATTGCGTCATATGGTAGCTTTTGTTTGCTTTTCTTTCATCCTGCAGTCGAAGAAAATGTGAATTTCCTTTGGCCAGCCTAATCTGAGTTCTTTGGTCAACCTGTTTATGTGTATCTCATATTCTATAACTCAGGAATGGTGATAGAGGATGACTAGTTTTGCATATTTTTGGAACTAAATGATTTTATGGAAAAGGTAAAAAAAAATACCTAACATTGGCAGACTTGAGGAAAAAAATTCACCACAATATATAAGCCAACATACTAACGCTAATTCTGAGACTTACCAGAGAAACTAAAGGGGAAATGAATATCGGGCAGGTGGATCATTCTACTATAATGAAAAGAAAGGTGTCAACTTTACAATTAGCTAATATACAACTACTCTACCAGGAAAAATCACCCCAGGTGCTGCCAAACATTCTGGCATGAGAAATAGGAATTGTTAAAAAAATCTGAAAAAGATACCATGTGATAAAGGAGACAGAAACCAGGAAAAGCATATCTTAATACAAGGAAACCTAGACTACTTGGCACCAGAGTTTCGAATGTTACAATGTTCATCAGTCAAGGCAAATAAATTGAATGTTGTGAATGCAATTAAACCTTGCAGAATAAGAGTGTCATAAATAAATTTTTAAAAGTAAAAAAAAGAAAAAAGAAAACAAATCTGTTTTCTAAGTTTTGCATGAGCATGAATGATTCAGTAGCACCTTTATTAACAACTGTGGTTGGCTCTTTGCCATTGTCTAGTATTTTTAGCATACTGTCTCCTGTCCTCATTCCCAGAAGTGTCTGCTTTTCAAAGCTATCTTATTTCTATAAAATGAAGTATTCTGGACAAAACTATGATAGAAAGTAAAATATTGTTATTGTTACAAAACCTACCAGTCAGAACAAGATTTTCACATAAAATTATTATAGGAAATATGATAAAAGTGAGAAAATCATAAATAACTGAAAATGAAAAAGCAAGAAAGAAATCCTATACAGGTAGGGAAGAACGAGACAAAATCACAAGTAATGTTATGCATGGAAGTGGATAGATTAGCTTTTTGTCATAGGATGTTGTCATTGTCCAAGATCTAGTCATAGCTTCACAAAATTCAAATTATTCCATTTTATGACGGGATTATTTGCATAGCCATGGTAAAACAATAAACTAATATGATAAATTTTATTTTTATTTTCCTTTCAGCCTCAACCAAATTGCAGGTCTACCTGTTTCAGCCCTTCTTCCACATATTAGCAGCTATGCTGTTTTTGATAAAACTGTGGAAGACTCATAAAGAATCTGACTAACTGTGCATGAGTTTATCCAGAAAAAAATCCCCATGACTCAAAATAGTACATCAAAACACACCAGGAAAGACAAGTATACAGCAATAGAGGGAATAATGAAAGGGAGAAGATAAACATACTGAAACTACTATTCTGATACACATTTTCAAATGTACCATCTCATATAGGTCACCATCACACTCAGGATGTCAGCAGAAGGGCTAGTGTCCCTGCTTATAGCAGGGGGGTTGGAACTGGATGATCTTAAGGTCCTTTCCAACCCTAACTTTTCTATGATTCTATGATTCTAATTTAGGGCTGTGGAAGGGAAAAGATAAGTCAAAACTTCTCCCATAACTGTATAGATATCTAAGTTTACACGTTTGTTCTTTTGAATATAAAGCAATTGTATTGTAAGCCATATAACTTCATGTATCAGATATGTCTACTATGTCCTGGTAAATTCCACAGTCTAATATAAACTGTTTTATTAAAATTGCTGTTCTATGACTTGAGGCTATGTTGAGGCTTTTGGCTGATACATAAGCATGCTGTTAGAGAAAAGTGTATCCTATTTTCATTTTTCCTATGCTCAAAAATCTGTTAAGCCTGCCTGTCATACGTTTGCTGATTAGACTCAAATAGCAGCAAATCACATATTCATCTTCACATCATAGAAACAAAAGCAATTGTCTTTTTTATTGGGGTATGCCAGTCTGTTTCAAAACCATGCCAGCCCTTGCAGAGACAGAAATTAGTAGGTACAGTGAGCCAGAGTTACATTCCAGAGGCAAATCTCTCTTGTCAACTACTTGATTTGTGCCTCACTGACTTGCTGACCTTATTAGTGCCTTGCAGCATGAAGACTTCCTTGGTGTGCATGTACGATGACCATGTGAGTCACCTGTGGGTTTGCTAATTGTGAGCAATATACAGTCATCCTAAATGAATCTTTATATCACCACACACTTGCATGAATACACTATCTATGCTTATGTGATTTTTAGACAAAAATTGTCCAGATCCTCTGGATAAACCTTGGATCTATTTTGTGAAAAACAGGACTAGGAGAGGTGGTAAAATGGTGTTATTATGCACATTTGTGCCTCTCTAGTCTTGGCCTGGTAAGTACAATCCTGGCTTGTGCCAGCTGCTAATTTGTACCAAAACAAGAGAGCATCAGCTTTGATGCCACTGGATGGGAAATCACTTTCAAAGGAAATTTTATAGTATTCCTCTTGCATAGGGGTATCCCATAAACATTAAGAAACAACTTAGAACCTGGATTAACATGGTAAAATCTTTTCTCCTTTGGGATTTTTGCCATTTTGTGATTTGAGATATCAGAGGCAGCAGGATTCAGTAGTGTTTAAGACTGTTTTGCTTCAGAGGATGCAGTCTGTCCAGAGATTGTGAAGAACTAGCACAAATGCCAGGTGGGAAAACTATCCTACTAAGCATGCTGAGGGCTCTTTTCTGCTTCAAAAAGCTGTGCCATTCTTGGTACTTTTATTCACTGCACAGATAACATTGCTTAGGTAAATGATGTCTACCAGCTGCTTTAGAGCAGCCTATTTTGTTAATTTGTTTGTTTATTTTTAATGGCAGACTGAAACACAAACTTTTAGCTTTAAGGAGAGGAGCAAAAGTGTTTGGTGCCATTGGGTCGTGGGAAATTCTGAATTTATATATTTTCTCTTGCATCTAGGACAGAGGCCTGAAAGACAATTTTTTTTGAACAATTTTTCTTTTGCCTTAGCGAGAAACTAAAAAAAGAGCATTTAAAAGCCCAGATAAAGGCCTGAAATTTTGGGAAATATATTTTGTTCAGAAGCATGAATGTTACTGTAAGACAGTATAAAAATATATGTCAAAGTTTGCTTTAGTTTAACTCATTATGAATCAGGAATACGTAAAAATTATTGGTAGACTTCTTAATTTATACCCACTAAGCCATAAAGAAAAAACCAGCTAATATACTTTAAATATACTTTCATATCATTATGATACATTAAGAAATACTAAAATTCCTCTTTGCCAGATGATCACTTTGACTTTAATAGGAATATGCTCTATAATGTAGGCATAGACACAGTATTTTAAATCTCTAAAGACGAAATTTCACTCATCATCAGTTATCATAAGTATGTAGGACATGACTAGTGGTAGTGGCATGTCATAAGAATCTTTGGTAAGGAATAAAATTTAGACACTCTGATGGTTCATACATGATGATGTGCCACAACATTTGAAAACATGAACCAAGAAATCACTGAATTTATAAAAAGTTTCTACAGCATTTTTACTTAATTTGTTAGGCTGGTGAGAGAAATTTTACATCTACTTTCTCTATCAGAAGTATTTTTTAAAAGGAGAACATGGGTTTACAAGGAATTATGGGAGTAAACCAGCAGAGTATATTCTAGAAAAAATGGTCAAGATGAGCAACTGAAATGGTAATTCATTTCTATTTTGTTATGATAAACATGAAGGTCACTTTTCTATTGATCCATAAAACTTTTCATCTCATCTCATGTCAGCAATATTGAATTACTTAAACAAGGTACTCATGTATCAGAAGTTTCAAGGGGCCATCTCATCTTAAGCTTCTATTTAGTTGATGAAATTATCAGGGAGAAAAAGTGGAGATGCACATGTCAGTGTCACGCAACAGCATAAAGAAAAGAACAGCTTTCCTGAGTCACAGCAAACATCCGTGCAGTCCTGTATCTTCAGCCATTAGTTATGGCATAAGAGAGATGTGATGAATACAGATGGAGGTATTATGGCTGCATACACAGTGGAGCCCAAATGTCCTAACTTATTTTAGGTTCAGTAAACTTGCAAAAGATCACATACTTACCTGAACACTGATGTAGTGTCTGAGATTTCCCTTTAATTCCACTCCAATTGCTTTCATAGACGTTCATTTCTATTTTCTTAAAGTGATCAATAAAAGCTTTACTTTAGAAGTGGAAAATCATGTAGTATATGTGATTAATCATGATATTCTTATTTTTACAGGACAGCACCTAAGAGTTAGCAAAGGGCAATGCCCCTATTATGCTTGTGAAAACACAAAGTCCTTAGTTTACAGTCTTCACTACTACAGTGGAATACAATTTGAGTGACAGAAAAAAGGCAGAAGATACTCATAAGGACACAAGAGTCACACCCAAAGTTTACCTATCCACATTCTGTCTCTGACAGTGATCAGCAGTGGAGTTCTAGGAAAAAGCACAAGAACAGAGCAAGTACCAATGATGCTTCCCCCTGAGCATTCTTCCAGTCTCCAAATCTTGAGCTATCAGCCCCAGATCAGTGACTTCACACTTTCTGTGTTTCTGCATACTCTGATTGCTGGACAGTGAGAAAAAGATAATTTCAAAGTCCCACATTTTCAAATATCCAAGCTAAAATTTAGTTTTATGAACATTTATATTGATTCTCAAAAGCACTTTCACATACTTTATAAAAAACCCTTAGAAAATATTCATTAAAAGTAACAAGTCAGTGTTTTCCAAACAGAAGCATGTTGCAGAGTCATTGCTGATAAAGGAATGTTACATCACATGTTTTTATTCCAACTAAAACTCAGGTGTTGATTAATGAAGTTAGTCAGGCTAAATAACTATTAAATGAGGTGCATCTGCACTATGCTAATTTTGAATCTTTATGAGGCTGCCTAATAACACTAGTTCCTCTTGAGCGCTTTTCTTGGATAGGAATATTTTAATATTTTCTTACTATAAACTGGAAACATTATTATTTGACAAGTCAAATGCATTTTTAATGTATTCTAGAGTTCCAGGCTTATCTACCACGGTTTTTCTTTTGTTTACACACATCTTTCTCACATAGATCTTTAGGAAACTGAATGTATTTAGATAATGTTAATAATAAAAAAAGGGCTTAAAATCTACTTCATTAACGTGTTTTGAAAATGTTATTAGTCAGAATAAATAATAATTTGTGAGTTGGTAGGGTTTTTAGATAAAAGTAGAAGGACCTTGATCTATCACAGAAAATGTATTATATTGTTGACAACTCTACATGAGCACAGCAAATCAGAAAAGCCACCCCTATATGGCTGCAATGTTCAGACATATTTTATAGGTTTTGCAGTTTTTATCTGGACATGCTTAAAGAACTTCAAAAAGTTCTTTTGTACTTTGACACAAACTGACAAAGCATAGTCTGATTATCAGTCTAGCAACATTCATTTCAGATATTGTGGTAAGATGTCAAAATTGCAAGAGATAAGAATAAGCTACTGATAGGGTTTGTGGATATATCAGAGACTGCACAGGTTTGTGCATCATATTAGAAGTAACCTATGGCATAGGAAATTCATTTCCATGTGTTCCTCAGTATTCTGTACTGTTCATAAAGATCACAAGATAATACTGTTCATAACTAGGAGTTAGAACAGATGTAGCATACCAATCTGGAAATCACTGGTTCCTGATTATGAGCACTTCTGTAACATGTCTCTTTTACTCCTGAATATTAGTAATGATTAGATTGTAAGCTTGGAAGATAGCTCAGCTGATCACTGAGATCAAAGGAAAAGAGCAAGGATGTCAGAAATTGGACATAATACTGCAAAAGGAAAAAAAAAATCATAAATAACTCTTCTTTCTTCTCCTAAATACCCATTCTCTTCTACTGTTGCTGGCAAGCAGAATACACATTCCCTTGCCTCCTCCAGAAACTCCCACTGCTCTGCTCTGTACCTCAGCTGTAAGCTAAAAGTATTGAAAGTATCTCACTATTAAGTTCAGCTATCAAACCAGCCATTTCATTCACAAATGCAGAGGCTATAGACAGACAAAACCTAGAATTTTTAATCTGTCAGTCTAAAATATGATCTTTTCCCTTCTAGGATGCAGTTTTAAAGCTACTGTTCCTTTGTATATATGTATGTGTATTTCTCTAAGCACACATGCCTGTTCGCAATATAATGTATGAGCATGCCTTGTATTGGCAAATGCAAAGAAGGTTCCTAATGATATAACTCCCCTGAGACATAAATACATTGCCAAATAACTCAGGTCTGTCTTCATAGATCTCACCGTAAATCTGCAGGAATCAGAAGAGTGTCATGAGACAGTATCAGCAGGGAGTAAGGGCTGTTGTCCTGCTGTCACATTTTAAAGTCAGGGACAAGGTGAGCTGTGTTAGACATGATCTTTGTGAACAGAGAATATGCTGCAAGTTATCAGTGTCATTTCCATGGGCTCATTCTCCAGACTTCCTCATATTTTTGAATGGGTCATTGCTGGTCTGATTTCCAGCCTTCCATGGATGAATGCATGAACTTCGTATGAGAACTTGTATAAACTGTGGCTCAAATTTCATTGAAACTGACATTTGCCAAGAATAATATTTTCATGGTGCTAAAGCGTCTGATAAACTATGTACTACAACCACAATTTATATGCATCACAGAAGTATATTATCTCAGAGAAGACCCAGGGTTTCTGCTTTAACCAATACTAAATCAGTGCTATAAATACAATCAGAATTATTTATTGCTTTTCAGTAAAAAGTTGTGTCTTTGATCTTTTAAAAGTTAGTCAAGATTCCTGGATTTTCTTTGTAAGGTTTGAAGTCGTCACAAAAAATTTAAAGTATTAAGAACTAACTTTCAAATGTTTTTCTGGAAGAAAAGACCAGGTTCCTATATAAGAAATGCTAAGCATTTCTTATGAACCTCAGTTAATTGGGTTGTAGGTTAGTGTCAGAGTGCAGATTCAGAGCAACTTCAAATACAATCTAAATTTCACAAGTCTATAGCCTTATAATCTCCTGCTTTTATTGCCCATCACCCTATTTCTGTGTTGGAAGTTCTAAGGCAGCTAGTTCATTTGGAATTATTTCCTAAGGCAAAAAGCAAGATTTAGTCTGAACTTGTCAAAGCAGAAATTTTTAAGACACCCATTTTCCCCTGGAGACATCCAGAATTATGAAAAATCCAACTTTTCATTAATGACAGTTATGAAAAATACAGCGTTGTTTCTACCATAGTTTGCTCTGCTGTCAAAGGTCATACAATTACATTCAATATGTAGGCACGTTTTTCCTAAATAGTTTTGGAACCCACAGTCTGATTTCAACTGGAATTAAACAAAAGGACATTGATCTCAACAATTATTATGTTTCCATACGTTCTGCAGAAATAGATGTCAAACTGAGGACTGAGATCATTCAAGTTTCTGGTTGAAGAAAAGGCTGCAGAAGGACTTCACATTTTTTTATGATAACCCAAGAATCTGTACACCAGCACTTATAAATACTGGGTTGTAGGAAAAGCCTCAGGATTTTTTACCTTAATTATCAAGGCCAACCAACCACAAAGCACAAGTCCATAGGAAGTGGGGCTTCATTCATGCTGCAGCTCTACATGCCACGTGTTAGTTATATGACTTTTTCATTAGTCAGGCATGGATTTATAGTTTGGAGGGGGATTGAAGGTGGTGTGTAAGAAATCCTAGCCTCCCTTATTAACACAGTGAGGGACTGTGCATTTGTCTGGGATTTCTGATACCTGATCTCCAGCCAAAGTGTCTAATGTCTGGAAATAGAGGCCAGTATCTGCACAATTCAGTCTCAGGGTTCATCTGCACAAAGTCTCATGCTATGGGTTTACTGTAGAAGTTTTGTCCAATTACCTTGTACAGCAACACACCTATCTTTGTCTAACAGTTAAGATCAGTGGGGGTGGAATTAGTTTAAGCAAAAATTTGTGTAATTAAAACAATCACTCATTTCCAGTGTTCCACATGCAGATTAAGCATGAAAGAACATCATTCACCAGTTTAGTGACTATTTGGAATGGATGCAAAAAAGGGCTACTCAAAGGTGTGTCCACTGGGAGAAGATTTCATAAACAGAGAATGGTGGAGAATTCATATACAACTACCTTCCTCTACATAGTGCTGTGATTTAGGTAGTAGAAATTAATATATAGAATCATAGAAAGGGTTGGAAAGGACCTTAAGGTCATCTAGTTCCAACCCCCCTGCCATGGGCAGGGACACCTCCCACTAAATCGTACTCTATAGTGAATAGGGAGATTATGAAGCAAGCTGATAACTGAAGAAAGGCAAATTTTCTATTCGTATCCATTTTGTTTCATTTACGCAACTGATTCTGAGGCACTGAAACAAGTATATTATATATAGTGTTATGACTGCTTTGATCCTTATGGGTAGCTGTGGCTTCCCCTGCAACTCTGGATACAATCAGGTCTTTCAATTTTGGAAACCAAGGCCAGAAAGACCAAGATTATGTTTGAAAAGCAATACTTTTTTCTCCTTTTAAGAATATTTTTTCTCCTTTAAGAATTAATACTCAGACAAATTCTCCCTAACAGTGAAGTACACTGACAGTCCCTAACGCTGAGCTCTCAGCCAGTCATATTACACTGTGGGAAGGATGGCACTATGGTAGCTGGAATTTGATTTAACTGGCATGGATCTCTCTGGCTGGTGTCTCCTTGCCCTTCTCAGGCTAGCACAACCAAAGTGAGCTCAGACCTGCCTGTACCTGCCAGTGCAGGCATGCCCTCCACATATTTGTACTGTGATTTTAGGCAAGTTATCATGAATAGAAAATGGGTGGGGCTGGAAGAAGGTTAGAACTTGTCTGGAATTTTTGATAAAACAGTGAGAAATTCTGATTCTTCAAAACACAGCCTTTCTGTGGAAACATGCTGAAATAGAAAATTCTCAAAAGGGCTTCAGACTGAGAGCCCAGTGTATGGCCAAAAGCAAAGACCTAAAACCCTAGATAATCATGGAACCAATTAACATCAATTTTCTTCTGGGATTTAGGGATCCAGCATCACAAATCTTTTAAAGCAGCTATAGCAGAGATATAATATACATATTCCAAATGGCAGTCTTATCTCCAGCTGAGATGAGGAAAGCAGTAAATGTACTAATTACAGACTTTTGCAACACTTTAGAGGGACATTGAAATATTTTATGTGAAAGCCCTGCTTAGGATTAGGTCAATTTGCAACTATCTGAATTCACACATGAGCTTTGCAATGCAAACATGCATAAGGCTTTAGCAGTTTTTTTAAGCAACTGCAGCTCTAACTCCTATTGTGAGTTGTTAAGAACAGAGTCCTTCTCTCTGATTACATGTTGAAATCTCTTTTACTTGTCAGGCAGCCAGAATTTTTATCTATGGATATGCCCACAGAAAATATACATGTATCCTACCATCATCAGGATTTTATTAGCCACAGTAATACTTTATTTAAAAAACTAAATTAAAGGAAGTATAAATTAAAAAAATGCTCTGAATTTAATCTTGTTTTCTACTTCCTAACTAGAACTTTTAGCAGTTGTTTCTTATCTAATTTGGAACATTTGCCTGTTAATTATGCTATTGATATTTCAATGAGGCTAAGTGATATCAGTGGAAAAGATCAATGGAAGAGAGATGTCATAGCTATAGAACCAAATAACTTACATAAAATATTTGTTCCCTAGGCCAGCTTTTATGACTGGAAATAAAGCCCAGCATTCTAGTATGACCTATTTAGTTCCTCTGTTGCTGAGGCACTGTGGTATTCCTAGGATCCCATGCTACTTAGGAAACATAGACAATTTAAACAGATAAGAAGGAGGATTTAAATGGAACATTAACAAACAGGATTTTTAAATTTATTAAATTAAGTAAATAAGGAAGGAATTCATTCTAACTTTTTTTTTCTTATCAGCCCTGATTTTTTTTCTAAAATGCCTTTGCATTTAGTATCTTCATCCTGAAGTGGTTTTAGATTGTCCTTTGTCTATCTCCTTGATGTTATTACTTTTTTTAATTAACCTACAGTAATTGATTTTATATTAATAAATAGAGATAAAAGGTAACTTCCAAGAAAGCAAAAGTTCTTACAACAGGTCATATTATTGTCAGTAAAAATCTTACCCAAAATGCCACATGCACATCCATTGGCAAGCTTCACATTTCTGAGCCCTCCACTTTTAAGAAAATTTAGGAAGGGAAATCATTGTGATTCAAATTCAGCATGCAAATATAAAGCACAAAATGTCTGTGGATGGCCTGAACAATGTAAATGATAAATAAAAAAAAAAAAAATAAGTACACATTTAAGTATGAGCTTGGAGACTTTACTGAAAAGGCAGAATTGAACTCTCATTTATTCAGCAAAGCTGATGTGGGAAGGTTCTGTCCAAAATTATACTGAAAGGCTATGCTTATTACTACCAGATTAACCAGCCTAAATGCAAAGGTGGAAAAACACTGATTTACAGATCAAGTCTAGTCTACATGTTATTGCTGGGTTGAGTTCTTACAAAAAGAAGTCAATCTTTGGTGTTAATTTTCAAACAAAAATTATGGGCAAGATGAATTTTCCACCAAAACAACCTAGAATGATGCAGTAGGTTACATTTGGAAAAAACACATCAAAGCATATGCATGCATGTGTAAAAAGCCTGGGTTCTTCTTTAATTTTAAAAATTATCCTAATTATGGATAACATTTAAACAGTTATTTGAATTCTCAGAAACTAATTCTCTTAAAATCTGAGTCCACTCTCCAATAATTCCTTGATTTGGAAACCAAAATATTAACAAGAATAAGCAATGTAAAAGGGTACAATCGCACCAACAGTATGAAACAAAATCATATGAAACACAAATCTGTGACAAAAATCACCTTTCCCTTGAGAAGAATTCTTTTTGTTGAGAATATACTATTTTTTCACATATATTTATGTGATATTGTCATATTTTACACTCTTATTTTGTGCTCTGGTTTACTGTTCCACTAAAAGCCAGTGCAACTGAGATTCAGCCTTACAATTCTTTTAGAAAGTACACTCTTGTAATTTTGTAAATGTCCAGTAAAATTCCATGCAATCTTAAAAAAGATCCATTATACAAAGTATTGTTTTAACAGCATTTTTCTTATCAGAGCACAGAGAAAATAGAAATCCCTATTTTCTTTTCATAGGCAGATAATCTGGTAGTGACTTACAGAGAGGTCAATTAAAAAATTTCTGATAAAATATTTTATTATGCAGTAGAATAGTGCTGCTAATAATTTTCAGATCATTGAAAGTAAATTGGAAAAAATTAGTAAGGCCTTTCGCTAAAGCCCTGAAACTGGAGCCAAAAGTACTTTGGCCAATTTAATTAACTACTCTGTATATTGGTTCAACTACTTCAATTTCAGCTGAACCTTTTGCAAGCCCTTTGCCAAGTGGCTAATGGCAGAAAAAAAGGGTCAGATACAATATATCAAGGTCCCTTCATAACAAATAAATAAATCTAGCTGAAATCCACCCTAAAATATGGGAAAACTAAACACAAATTTTTAATATGGCTTTCATATGCATAATCATGAATATAGGCACGTTTTAAGATTTTTTTTTCAGAATATAAATAAAATACACATAAACACATATAGAGGCAAGTAAAAGAGACATTAACCCCTTTTGAGAATTCTAGCAGTGGAGCTTTAATCCAAGACACCAGTGAGAATATCCCACATGATGATAGTAATTAATTTATCCACTAATGTCCACTTATAAATTGGACTAGTGCACAGCAGAACTTGCAGCGCACCTTTTCAGATCTGCTTCTACTCCTCAAAGAGCTTCTTGCTCAATCCCAGCTAGAGGCATCACTGTCTTGCTACTGAATTTACTTTCTCCCACAGATAGGTAAGGAAGCAAGGCCCACAAAAGCACATCTGGCTCTTGTTAATGGCTTCCAGCTGTATACAGCTCCCAGTATTACCTCATGTCATGTTTGTTTGATGTTTTCACATGACTACTCAGTTGGAGAACTAGGGAGCCTGGGAGAGCTGAAGAGAACCCCAGGCTGACATTCAATACCAGCGTTTCATCTGCGCTTTCCCGTTACTTGCTGGCAAAGGAGATACCCTCTTTACCCGCAAGTCAGATCAAAACTACCCCTGGGGTTTTCTCATTGTTCCCTGAGGAACTGTGAGTATGCAGCCTATACAAAGAAAACCTATTACTACAATTTTTGCCTCTCCAATAACATAGGAAGTGAATTATTCTCTAGAAATTTTGACAGAGTCCCTTACACGAAAAGTATGTGAAAACGGAATAACCAATATTACACTATGCTGCTACAGATTGACCAACGCTCCCCATTAAGCTTGACCTTAAGGCATTTTAAATAAACATCAGATAATCATCATTACACTTAACCAATCATTATGTATAAGCAAACATGTATGTATCAAAGCAGAAAAGGACAGAGCTAATTGGCAACAAGAATAATTGGCACCATAACTGTACCCCTTAGAGATAGAAATTAAAATGTGGACTGTTCATTACCCGTAACTATCAGTAAAATTACAGAAATGCTGCTGAGCAGCATTTTCTTCCCATGTTTTTGTCTCCGAAAGTTCTGTATACAATCTGTTCATGAAAATTTGTGTTTTCTGTCTTATGCTTTGCTCTTCCTCCCAAAAGAAACAGAAACAGTGTTACTTCTATCTTCAAAGTATAACTACTCCTAATGGTATTCTTCCCAGTGTATTCTGAAGTTACCTTAGTGACAGGGCTTCTTCCAGCAGAAATTCTCTCACTCCTTAAACAGGCCTGTATTCCACAGTATCTTTCTATTTCACTTGAATCTTAATGTTTTTATGTATTTTATTCCTTTTAGCATCACCATAATATGCTGCACAAGTTCTGTTCCTGTTTCATGGTTAGATTTCTCATTTGCAAATTTCCATCTTCTGCACAAGTACAGTTCATGCAAGCTGTGTTTGTTTATTATTACATTTTTGCTTTTTTCCTAAGTCACCTACTAAATTTCCTATATAAGTCTATATTACATATGTTTGCATGTAAATACATACTGCAGGGGAAGAGGGGAGAGAGAGAGAGAAAATGTGCAAGAGAGATCTGTTCTTCCAGTTCTATGCTGATAATTTTTCTAGGCAGAACTGCCCAGAAATAAGCACATTTCCAGCAGAGGAAATTTCCTAAATTTATTTCAAGAAATGGAATATTACTAGGAGACCGTTTTCCAAAATAGGTAGCAGAGAGTAAGCTTAACCAACAAAAATGATATTTCAGTAGTAACTATATGCAGATATTAAGGTTCAGAATCAAAAGTCCAGGACATTAAATTAATTCTTGCTCAGAGTTTGTCTGGTGAACTGAGCCTGGTACCTTCACATTCCAGAGGTGTACTGCCCTTCAACCTCTTACCCCACCTCCAAGCTCAGGCGTTAGTTGGCCACATCTTAACCTCATAGCCTCATGCAGGGGGCTATTCTTACACAGCTCTTTCTGATATTTCTAGTTTGATACTTGCCACGTTTAATTTTTAACATCTAAATAGATATGCTTGACCACAAGGCAAGAGTTGATGTATTCATGCTTTAGCCACTAGATATAAATGTGTGCTGCAAATGCCAACCCTGGAGTTGTGGAAGAGCACAGGGTATAGAGGGAAATAACTACTTAGCAGTGGTGTAAGGCACCTGCACATGCACAAAAGCAGTCCAAACCCAGGCTACAGGTCCTGTAGCAACTAGGACTGTAGCATACACCACTCACCACACTGCAATACCCCTTTGCAATCCAGTCCATTTTTGAGACGTCTTAGATAGGACTTCATTCCAGTGTCTAGACACTGCTTCAAATGGATTTCTTATGTCTTTTCTCTTGGCAGTTTCTCATCATCATGTTTCCATTGTACTTTTCTAAATTAGCATCTTGTGTTGCCCTTTTTTTCCTCTTTAGAGATACATAGCAAACTATATGGGCTTAATTTTGTTATTTTTACTCAAAAGATCAACAGAGGGCTGGGAGAAGTCCACATGATTTTGAAACAAAACAGCAAAAGAAATGCAAAGAGATCACAGCCCAACTACTCACCAGTGCATCATGTACCCTTTGCGCTCTCTCTTTAGAGGACCTCAGCAGTATGCAGTAAAGAACCTTAAAAGATAAAGATTACTTTCCTATAAGTAGCTGAAGAGAGCCTTATTATTTCAGGGTGTATCGCTCAGAGTTTTATCTGGCCACCTGCATCATTAAGTGATGACTCCTGGGATTCTAATACTCCTGAATATGTGCTGCAACATATTGATTTGGGATGGGCATTTTGTTGAACAGTGATGATAGTGCTAATAGTGCTGCTGCTTCTGACAAGCATTGAGACTGGGCTGATACCCAAAGCACAAGTAGGGGTAAGACAGTTGGTGAAAATCACAGTAGTAACCCTGCCCTGGGATAAGCCTGTGAATGCAATATGGGACAGGTGCTTATGCCCCACCTACCTTACTGGCAGAGATCTCAAGGGACAAAATAGGTAAAGCTATACTGTGCAGGTTTTTTCTACACCCTTCTTGTGGGAAAAGCTACACTTCTGAACCCTATCAACTCGGATGTACACAGGAATATAAAAAATCAAACCAAACAATTATGCTTTGATTACATTATGACCTTTCATTGGCCACACAGATCCTGCAGAACTAGTCCCTTAAACGATACTGTGATTCTGAAGTACAAACATAAAAAATAATGATTTTCTATCTTTCTTTCATAATTTGACAGTTGAGATGAGAGAGGTTAGGAACAAGCCCTTCACATTACCTCTGCATTTAAGACTTCTTTTTTAACCAATACTCTATACAAAGATCCAAGCCCATACTCTCAGGAGGAGTCCTACTGACACAATGCTCTGCTTCTGCTTCAAAAAGCAAAGTACAATTAGAACTGACATGGTGTGCTCATGACTCAGACATTCTCACCTTGTAATCCTTTCTTCTGATGTGCATTTCAAATTCTGATCCTTTAGCTGCATAAAAGATATAGGATTTACAAGTAATATAAAGAATTAATTAACTATGATGCTTATGAGACAGAATATATAGCCCCCCTTTCATGCAGCTAGTTAGATCTTTTCTTGCAAAAATGAAGCAGAAGATTTTACTTCTTAGCTGCTTCTTCACAAAAAATCTTTTATATATTACACATAGAAGTTTCACAATAGTAGTTCTTTTAACATTAGAAACTTCAAAGAATCACTGTTTTTATTCCAAGTTTAATGTATATTTTACTTTTTTTTTTTTATATATATTTATTAATGTGTGGAATGAGTGCTGCAAAAAGAATACTGCTGTTTATTCTTCCAGAGTGGCACAAGCTGCTTTTCTCATTCTTACTGTGAACTGCTTTGAACATCATTTCCATTCAGTATGCCAACTTTTCATATTTCGTGAGCCAAGGCCTCCTGGTTTCATAGCCAGCTTGCATCACCATGCAAGTTCAATTTCTATTTTATACCTTAAGGATTAGAGTGATGAAATCTGACTCGGTTACCTTAGGGCTGAAAAGATTGAAGTTTTGATCAATGATCACTGTCAGCTTTAGCACACATTTTCTTTAATCCTGCTAGTGTGCTGGAGCCATTAAGACTGTTTTTCCTGTAGTTAATTTGATTTCTGGACTAGAAACAATCCTTAATTTAATCATAAAAGTTTGTCCATGTCAACCACATTTTTGGATCTGTTAAAGTTTCATTAAATATGTTGCGTGTTCAGCCATGTTTTGAGACTTAGGTGACACTGCCAAACATGCATAGAGCACTTATTTATGACTGTCAATTTTCTGTCAAGATCCTCAAAGAGTATACCTTTGAATATATGAAATGCAAGACATTTCTTTTTTTAAAAAAAGATAAAAATTAAATGACAACACTGCAGGAAATAAAAAGGTGTGGAAATAAATGCAGTGGAAAATGGACAAATAATATCTAATTGATCCTGCATTCCCCATTTATCCATGTTCCCCACTTCATTTTCCATGCTCTCAAACACATGAGAATATACACAAGGAGAGATCTACTATTTAATCAGTCCCTGTTTTAAATGAAGTAGAAGATAACCAATATATCAAGTTTCAATCCCACTCTGTGCTAGCATCTATTTCAGCAGAGCTGTTTCAACCTGACCTGTCTATGATCTTGACATATTTTAAGCCATTGCTTTCTCCAGCTTTTGACAAACCATTAGGTAGTTTAGTAAAAAGTAAAACCTTTTGAGGACCTGAGCAAGATTACCAAACCAATTCCTGCAATGAGGATTTTATTTGATCTAAAATGAGAGACCAGTTCACACCACTGAGATCTCACTTAACAGCCATATTCAGCAGGTTTTGAGATTTAGTTACTTTTTGATCAAGAATCCTGACACGGTGCTGATTTCTTTTTAGTATTTTTTAACATATTGAGGTTCTAGCTGTGTTTACAAGGACTACACTGTTAGTCACTTCAAAACAACTTTGTTCCCTTAAAGGCACAACACCCCTTTATTAACTTACCAACTACTGCACGTAATTATTTATAGGCAGAGCCTACCTCTATTAATGGGGCCCAGGAAAATCTCCATACTGCAAGACTGCACAAGGTTGGCAGTTGATTGAGCTGGCAGACACTCAAGCCAGATATATATCTCGTGGTTAGGGTGTGCATACCAGCATTAGTTCTGCCATAGTAGAAGTAGTGTTGAAAACAAGCTTGAAAAAAAAACGCCCAAAACAAACAAACAACCAACCAAACAAACAAAAATGGGGAGGGAATGATGCAGGAGAAGGCAGGTATAAAATGGTTTTGTTGTTTCAATGACCCATGAAACACCAACACATTCTTCCAAATGGAACATACTCACTGAGGATACTAAGGTAGCCTAGGACATGACCTGCTGGTTCAGGGATAGCTATCTTCCCCGCAGTAGTTTCTACCTCCTCAAACCCCTAAAAATAGTTCAGCTACCGTATTTTCTTTAGATTTCTTAAGTTTTATCACACAAATTGATTTCTTCCATATATTATCATTTAAATATGACCTTACTAAGCAGCGCCGCCCCATAAGTTACAGTACAAATGTGCACGCAATTCACTAGGTTTGAATATGACTGCAGATGTTGATTTTATATAAATGTTACTTAAGAGGGCATCAATTTGTAGACTACTGGGATATTTGGATGCGTAAAACCCTATTGGTATTTTAGCTTCTTAGCAGATAAAACACTGGAAGAACTTTCATTATCTAAAACCCAGCATGTGCTTTCTCACATCTTTGAAAATCTACCCTGTGTCCTTTTGATTGCACACAATTAAGTATTATACTTTCTTTTTTATTTTTGGGTGTATTTTTTTTTCTGATTACAGTTGTATTTAGAAGTACTTAGATTACAGTGCTACAGAATTTGCAAAACTAACAAACTTGGTGCCAGACATTCACATTATTGTCTCAGATTTACAGAATCTGAAAACTTTTTCCCATGTCTATCTTTGTAATCATGTATTTAGTTCCTTAATATAAATCCTTAGGTTACACAAGCATGTATAAGTAGTTAATATTATTTTTACTCCATCACTTCTGTCTATTCATTACTCTGGAAACAGTAGAGGTCATTTAAATCCTTACCCTGTTAATGATGCTGATTAAAGATTAGTAGAATCTTCAGTAGCCTGCAGTTGGAAAAGCATCATTGCCCCAAAACTATATCCCACATTCTTTGGTCCTCTACTTTCTGGAAACTCAATTTTTTTTATCCTACTTGATCATAAGAATAAGTGTGAGGGATATAAGGTAGTTACATTACATTTCTATTCTTTCTTAAACAGACTAGCATATGCTTTATTATTAAAATACAGTTGTATACCACGTCAACTTCTGTTCAGTTTTAAGTATGACATGTTTAAGAAAGGTTTAGGAGACTATGCAGTTCAAGTTAGCTTTCACACAGAGGAAAATTCTAAAATGTTATTGCTGCCAGGAGGAATTTTGTTCATTTTGCATTATGCATAACTTTCTTCTGCTATTTTACTTACAACCACATCATTTGAACATCCTCCCATAAAAGACTTTTCTCATACTTAACCTGCAGCCATGGTGACACTAGTGCACTCCTATTACAAAAGGGGACAAATGAGTTCAATCTCAATGAAGCAGAAGTTTCTACAAGATTATTAAACAGTACACAAACTCTTCTGTCATAAATTGCTCCAAAATTAAAGAAAAAAGAGAAAAAAAATGCATGCTGAAAATAAATTATCTTTTGCCCAATGATCTGATTAAACTGAAATAATATTTAAAATACTCTTCAACATTAATGGGAGTGAGAAAACAATATTATAGCAACAAGTCTTCGAAATTCTATTTAATTGCATGTTTAGGCAAATAGATTCTAATAGTTTTCTTAGCTGTTAGTTGCAGTAAAAGTAATCTTGTAACAGCAAAATGAGTTTATTGCCTGTGGGTTGATCTATAAGTGCATGAACACATCTCAGGACTGAGATATTAGTTTCTCATATTGATTAACTGATTATCTTCTATCACACAAACAAGGACCTTCCAAAGGCAGGAACCAAAACATAATGTATTTTTCCCAGGACAGTACTTCATGTGAATTCACAGGTGGCTGTTTTATAGGATATAGCAGCTCATTTGGTAAGTGAGAATGGAAGTAGTACAGGAATTTCTGCACTTTGATCTACCACTGTACAGATTAACTTATAGGTTCTGATCTACAGCTTTTTAAATGGCTAAGGCCTGCATACTTGAGATATATCTTAGCAAAGACACCCAGGTTGTGGAAGCACAATAACAAATAAGAGGGGAACCCCACATTTCTACCTAGCTCCTGCCCCCATGGCCAGTGTTCTTCCTCAGTTTGTAAACAAAAGAGCCTTAAAGTTATTTCCCTATTTTTTTTTTCAAGAAGAGAATAAAAAAAAAGCCAGCAGACAAACAGGAGAAATTTGGTGGTTTTGTTCAGGTCTTGACTAGCTCCTTATCTGAAAGGTGAGTGAGAGAAGAGCTTCCCAACTACACCACAACTGTTCATACAACACCTCTTATGTGCCCAAACTAAACCACCACAAATATACACCAAAGATAACTTATACCCTACACTTTCAGTTGGTTAGTTTTTGTGTTAGTCAAATACTTCAAACCACAATGCAGAAAGGCTCTCTATAGTATTCTTTCTTATACACCCATAAAACCTGACTGATTCTTCACAATTTCCTGATGCATTCATGTTCTTCCTCCAAAAATCCCCCACTTTATAAATCACAATCTCTCCAAAGCTACTCCTTAGCAACATTTTCTTACATGCATAGGTAGTTTGCCTGAGATTGTTACAGAGACTAAATTCTATTACATCTGATTGTCTTTTGTTCAAGTGTTGTCCCTAATTTCTTTCATTTCTTATACCTAAATCTCCCTGAGTTCCTACCCCTCAACAGGCCTTCACCAGCAAGACACAGCACTTCAGATCACAACTGCCTGGCCTCATTTACATGTTTAATTCTTTTTGATTACTCTAAGATAAAATTGAGTACATAATATAGAAGGATAACAAATACTGGAACCTGTGTCAGCTGCCCATGTTGTCCTCTTTTATGTTACTCCTATACCAGTATTTATCTTGACATTAAGGAAAGGACCAAGACACCCTTACACATACATGCATAAGAATATACGCAAAAAATTGGGACCATATGCTACCTTTAACTCTCTATATGTATATACATACATAGGGAAATCATACAGATGTAGATCAAGTGGTCCTGTGCTTGCACAGTATTAGCCTATACATTGAAACTAAAAAAACCTTTTATCTATTACTCTGGTTTCACTAATATAAATCTATGTATTTGATGAATCAAAAAGTTACAGTACCCTGTAACTATGTCCTATTTTCCAATACAAAGGTTCACTGGAGAGAATGACTATAACTACGTGGATCAGGGAAGAGGGAAGAGGAAGAAAGAAAAGAGAAGATACAAATAAGCATAGAAGGCAGGATGACTGTGTAAGTTGAAGAGCAAGAGAGAAAAGGGTTGGCAGAAAAACAAAGGTACTGTTGATATAAGAGGAACTTCTGTGAAAAATGACAGCAAGAAAGAAAAGAAATGGAAGAATGAAAGTCAAGGAAGGAAACTAAAATACTCCCAAAATAAGGGCTGGCTACATGTATTAAAAAACAAAACAAAAAACAAAACCAAACCTTTTTAGTTTTTCTATTTCTAAAAATACTTTGGGATCACAGCTACTTTATCCCTGAGATGTTCAGCCCCTGAGCATAACAATATAAATTCATTAAAGCAAATACTCTGTCAGAGTACTGATTACCTACAGCCATAGGTTAATGAGTAACTGGTGAGTCCTGCATGTAAATGAGGAATGTGGGCCTTAAAAGGTTACAGTTCTGGTCCAGCTGAATACTGAGCATGTCACCAGTACATTGTGAGATGCTATAATGGATAAAAAATATTTTATTTTTGAAACAGCAAAATTCTAAATAAGAAATATCATTTTGCTAATAAAATAGCAAAGATTGTGACCAAAAATTAATCCTTTTTAAGAAAACTGTATAAGCCAGCTGCATTGCTGTGGGTTAAAGCTCCGTCTAACAGAGGCATACAATTTTCATTCTGAGCAGCAGTTGCTAGGATTCTCTTCTGTTTCCTAGCAACATAATTTTAACCTACTTTTCTAGTTCATCTCATATAATGACCAAAAAGTCTTTCTAAAAACAAGTCTTTAGCTCTTCTATCAATACAAGTTTATGCATGTAATAGTAAATCTTCCTGAAGGAGATATTGAAAATTCATTGTTTTTTTCTGAAATTAAGTGCAATGAGTGTAAAAATGATAATGAAGTATCCATGAAGACCTGCAGATTTTCAGTATCTGTAGTCCTTGTAATTCTAAACTTACTGTCATCTCTTGGAAAAAAAAAAAAGTATATATATTTTTTTCCTCATGGAAAAACATATTCTTTCAGGGCAAAGTTTACTGGAGAATTTGAAAAAAAGACCTAATGAATGCATTACTTCTCAAAACAGAAAGTGCTCTCTTTTTGATTGCATCTGGATCCTTGGAGTGCCATAAACTGTATATTAAAGAATATAACACTCAGGCATATTTTGAAATCTTATGAAGAAATAACTAAATAAAAATATGTCCTTAAAAATTCCTAAGAAATGACACATATGAGGGGAACAAACTATACCCTCCATTTCCATTACCAGTCTCATATCCATTGTTTAGATATCATCTTGGTAAAATTAAAATCCTTTGGGTTTTCTTTCAGAAGCTGAGTATTTCTGTCCTATAGCTAATTAAGCCAGAATCACAAAACACAAGTATGGTGTTATCTGCATGTTCATGGTTTTTCATTTTCATTTCTCATCAAACACAATAAATGATCCAATATCATAACCAAATGATATCCCACAGCACAATAAGAGCATTGCAGAGTTCTTCTGATATCAGTCTGCATTGGGAAAACCATAGTGTCTTTCTTTTGAGAGTTTATAAACAAACCTTGCATACCCCATATAATTTAGAGAAAACAATCTATGCAACATCATTAGGTTTCTTTTCCAGAAGGCATTCCCATAACCCATCAACAATACATATACTTTAAATTCAGAATAACTCAGCAGGCTTAATCAATATGCGATTCAAAACAAACACCCGATCACTTTAAAACTGTATCAATGCATGTGTTGTCAAGGTAATACTCAGATACCAGGGAAGGCATATGGAAGACTAGAGACATTAACCAGATGGGTGAGATAGGAAAACAACGATGACATGTCCAAATGTGAAAGCATTTTTCCTACTTCTAAGCATAAAAAAAAAAAAAAAAAAAAAAA